>JAOYSI010000259.1:0-5000 GCA_025775065.1 Hiodon alosoides | reverse complement strand
CCTTCCTACCTTAAAATGTCTCTTTGTCTAACACACACACACACACACACACACACACACACTCTTTAGCTGACTAACACGAGTAGGTGTGAAAAGTCCAGAACTGAACCAGAGATGCGCATGGCGTGTGAGAAACGGGTGGCGATATTAAACCACAGAACGGACCGTTTTCTCCAGCACACCTATACTGTAGTACACAAACTGTTACACCAAGCAAACACTAGCCCAGTTTTTTCACAAAACTTATAATGCATGAGATTTACAGACCCAGACATCCTCATAAAATAATACAAACAGCTTTATACAAAAGTTTATATAAAAATGAAATATATAGACAATGATACGCATGATGCCAATTCAGGCTGATTGAATGGGATACACAAAGATCAGCTGTTCATCAAGCAGAGTTCAGTGCGAATGTTCTACCTGAGAGTTGTGTCGCTGTTGTATTGAAGAATGGTGTCAGGGAAATACTGGAGAACGTTGTCGGTGCAGTTTTAAACAGTGGTGTTAGTATAGTTTCAAAGAGTACAATAAGACAGGAGTCAGTGTTGGTGATGGTGCTGTACTGGTGTGGGTGTTATTGCACTCACCATGAACTGTACGTTGTCGAAACCATTGGCCAGCAGGTGTTTCTCATACTGGACGAGGCCGATGTTGTCCAGCCACTGGCCAACAGACAGGACGGGGCAACGTGGGCCCATGAGGGGGTGGAGAGGGGGGCGTTTCAGAAGGGAGTACCCGTCCACCCGATGGCTGCGCCAGTCGGCCTGAGTAAGCTGGCGTTGCCGCATCATGTTCTGGGCAAAATGGCTATCGAAAGAGCCCGCCAGCTTGCCTGCTTCCCCCGCTTGCCCACTCAACGCGGCAGAAAGAGGGAGGAAAAGGAGGAAATCCCAAGATGACAACAATGTGTGTGTGCCCCTTCAGGCTACTGTCTGGTTTGCCATGGTCCAATTGGGGCTAGAATCCAGGACAATACTCCCCTGGGGTCTCCCCGCTGTTCCTGCGATTGGTTCCTGGTTTCTTGCTTCTGGTTCCTTGTTCCTGATTCCTGGTTATGGTTCCTGCCTTATATTTCTGGTTCCGGTCCCGGTTCCTGGTTCTGATTCCTGGTTCCTGTTTCTGGTTCCTGTTGGTGGTTCCTGCTCCGTATCTGAATGCTGTCTTCCTGCCTGACTGAATTCTCTTTATCAAGTACTCCCACACTCATCGCTATGTTCCAGCCTCACCGTTCCTCAACGCTCTCTCTCTCTCTCTCTCTCTCTCTCTCTCTCTCTCTCTCTCTCTCTCTCTCTCTCTCTCTCTCTCTCTCTCTCGCTCCCCCCATCCCTCTTCCTCTCCCTCACTGGCTGTACACCACCGATAATAGCCAAGCGATCAGACCCAGTCTCTTTGTCTAAGAGCATAGAGCTGCACTTAGCTGCTCCCTCCTACACACTCTCAGTCACACACACGCGCGCACACACACTTACAAATGCTTGCATGCATGTACAGGCAACATCCAATCTGTAGCGATGTAGCAGTGAGAGAAATCAGCACACACTCTAAACGGCAAAATTCAAAATGCCTTTAGCCCATCTAACCCGACCCCCTCTTGACTCAATTCAGCGGTGTTCACAATGCTTTAGTGGCACATATCATCCAGTCTATACTGTCAAAGTTATTAGTGCACAAGAAAAAAGAATTGCATAACCATTTCTCTCTCTTTTCCATCACCATCTTTCTGACACACAAACACACACACACACACACACACACACACACACACACACACACACACACAGAGTGGGTGTCTACAAATGCTAGAGGGAGAGGATTTCTCCCCATGGTTACAAGCGTTAGGGAATGGTTCACTCTTGGGTAGAGGAGGTAAAGTAGAAGAGAGAGAAAAGGAGAGAACAGGGGAGCAAGACAGAGATGAGAGGGAGAATAAATAGGAGAGAGCAGAGAGAGAGGGTAGAGAATGAGTAGAGGAAAACATTCACATTTATCACACACTCTAACACAGAAGTATTTACAGCAAGCGCATAAAATCAGCTAATAAAATAAATAGAAAGCCCATTCAATCCGCAAGAAAGAAAGTCTATAGTACGGAAGTATTTATGGAGCCACCCATAAAACAATGTCCCGTTATCGCGTTCCTTAGCAACAACGGCCAAAAGATCATCTAGGATCTACAATTTAGTCAAACATGTGGGTTTGTCGATTCTAGCGAAAGACAGAACGTGACTCAGAGGTTCTGGCCGAGTCAGGAAGATTGCTCCATCACAGGGGGGGCCCATTTGAGACAGGGACCCGGCGAAACCGAGACCTGCAGCCGCGCCAGGGAAACGGACCAAGACGCGGGATGAGAGCGCACGGAGTGGACAAACTGCAGAGAGAGAAGGCCGGTGCTAGGGGCAGTGAAGAGCGGTGCAGTGGAGCGTCCCATGTCGCGTGAGATCACAGACGTTCTGCGTCATGTCCGCGCTCCGGGTCACGCCGGTCATGTCACAGGGCCACCGTCGCCTCGGCAGCCGGGTTGGGACACATGGCTTCCAGTTTCCCGGCACATTATGCCAGCAAGTCACTTTCCATGACAACCGTTGCGGTGATCATCAGCAAACACAGCCAACGCAGCAAATCGCGTTACTGTTGGTGTGTTCTGCTGCCAAAGCAGTGTGCAGGTTCACACGAACACCGAAAGGATAATCTGAGGGCTTTGCGCAGACAGATGGTAATGCGATTGCCTCTTCCACTCTTCCAGTTCCTGCAGTGAGTGAGCGAGAAGGGTACACGCCACCATTGTTTCTGTTTATTTAAACATTTAGCATTGCGTCAGCGGCGCAACGCTGCTATTTCAGCACTGTTTGGTAGTTATGAGAAGTATCAGACCTAATTCAGTAGACACATACGCACGCACACCTTTACCTTTTCTGCGTGATCTTCATTAACCCACTGCACTACAAACTGGCACGCAAGGGCAGAGAGACAGGATAGCCCCTGCTCTTGCAGTCTTTCAGAACCACCAGCTAAGCCCAGCTCAACCCTAAAACCAAGAGTCCCTCCTCGGGGTTTTGGAGTCCCATGCTATTCACCCGACACCCAAACCACCTTTTCCAGCCTAACCTGTCCCTCTTATAAAGAGCCTGAGATTGTTGGCACCTGAGTGTGATTACCATCAGTGGAACCTTTTTAACGGGGCGTGCCTCCTCAAGCTTTGCTGTCCATCATCCCGTTCAGGGATTTCCCCTGGGCTTGAGTGTGTGGCTCCTGGCTGCGTGCCACAATCCTGTAATAGGGGGGCTTCTCATCGGCAGGGAATGGAAAACTTAGCAGGTGAGAACACTGCAAATACAGGGTAATGCATTCAACGATAAACCGAATCCAGCAGGACAACAGCCCAACCTGAACCCCAAGAGACACCTGAACCTAAAGCAAGAGGTTCAACGACCCCCCAACATACCCATCAGCTGTCAGGACTGGAGCAGTTTTGCCAGGAGAAAATGGTCAGAGAATATGAGAATATAGCATCCCAACCTAAAAAATCTCTCTGCAAAATATGCTTCCACCCAGTACCGATGGAGATTGCACATATCAGAATCAGAATTAGAAAGAACTTAATTGCCAAGTAAGTTTCACAACAAACAAAGAAATTGGTCTGGCCCGTTGGTGCATACAATTTATACATACAATTTATGCAAATATATAAAAATACAGTTTAATATATGGTTTACAGCTTTACATTTCTTTCCTTCTGACACTTGACAAAAAGGCCATAAAAGCCCATATAGTTTCTTGAAAACTCACTGATCTTGGCAGGAATGTAGAGGATTGCTGTAAGTATCTTATAAGCAGCTGGTTGCACGATGGTGCTCAGGCAAAGGACTGAAGCATAGAACTCCTGACCTGTTTGACTTAGAGAGTCACAGAATTTGGTTGCAAGATTCTTCTCCTCAAGGAACAAATTTGCCCATAAAGTCCACCGTTAAAGATGATGCGGCCAATCAAAGTAAAGTAATGTAAAAAAAAAAAAAAAACTAGGATCAGATCTGAGAACCATTTGGAATATTGGCTTGAAACCTGGTAGCTATGTTTACATGCATACTGCAGAATGCATCTCCCTGGTCACGTGATTCTGAATCCTTTTTCCTGAATCCATTTTTTTAGGCCCCTTTCATTGCTGCTTGCGGATATATTTATTATCGGTATGGGTTAATTAAAAAAAAGAAAATGTCTTGTGTCTAAATATGTTTTTTTAATGCACAATTCTTGAAAAATTAAACGACTCCTGAGTATACGCAAGACGTTTCATGATACATTTTACATTCAACACACCAAAATATCTCTCTTTGATTAAGGCGCCGCTGCTAAACATCGCTAAGATTTTTGCCCATTTCCAGACGAAGGGAAATGTTTTCATCATAATCGTAAGACTGTAAGACCCAGAGGGTGACCCAACCAAAACAGGCCACATGCCCACCTCTTTGCAGCTGTAGAGCTGTAGATGACCATATGAACATTTTCTGAACATTCACAGTTGGTTCATTAACCTCTGCCAGAGGATTCACAGTCAGGCCGTTAACCACTGTCAGAGCACTAACAGTCAGACCGTTAACCACTGTCAGAGCATTCACAGTTGGTTCGTTAACCTCTGTCAGAGCATTCACAGTTGGGTCATAAACCTTTGTCAGAATATTCACAGTCGGTTCGTTAACCTCTGTCAGAGCATTCACAGCTGGTTCGTTAACCTCTGTCAGAGCATTCACAGTCAGTCCGTTAACAGCTGTCAGAGCATTCACAGGCAGGGTCTCTATTTTTTCCTAAGAAGATATTATTATATTAACAACATTGGACACCTCGGTTATCACTCACAAGGAGATGATTGGGCAGAACAGGAGCGACAGGGATTGTCCCAGTCTTAAAGAGCGTTTGGGGGGGGGGGGGGGGGGGGGGGGGGGCGGGGGGGGGGCGGGGGGGCGGGGGGGGGGGGGGGGGGGGGGGGGGGGGGGGGGGGG
>JAOYSI010000257.1:0-11037 GCA_025775065.1 Hiodon alosoides | reverse complement strand
AGCCAAACAACCCAACAGCCAAACAACCCAACAGCCAAACAACCGAAAAGCCAAACAACCCAACAGCCAAACAACCGAAAAGCCAAACAACCGAAAAGCCATACAACCCAACAGCCAAACAATGCATTTCTCCTCCCCCTGATATGCTCAGACATTAGCGCCTTACTTTAATGCATGAGAAACGGAGAAAACTGAAACGTGGCTCCAGGGCCCTGCAATTGGAATAAAAAATAATAGCGGGCACCATCTCTGCTATTGCAGACACAGCAAAAGGAGGAGGGACGAAGGAGGAGAAAATAAGGCTGAGCATCTGTCAGGGGAGCGCGTCGAGCACCCTACCTGCACGTTTGCGAGCATGCTTATTCCGCCCAAGCCAGACCATCTGCTTGGCATTTGTAGGCTCACAGTGAGTAAAAATTAATCAGGCTGCCTCCTGGTTACTATGGTAATGCGTGTAAACATGTTTGCCGTTGCTTAATGAGAGAGGGGCCTGTCGATGGAATGAACAGTATGCGACTCGCGGAAGGCGCACACTAACAGGTAACCTGTCCTCCAGGTGGAAACGCGGCAGTAGAGATGGACACTGTGGAATAAAGCAGATGCAAGCCTGTCTGTCTGTAACCCTTTTAGCTGCACATATATTCCTCTCTTTGTGTTCTCTGCAGAGACCACGATTATAAAAACCAGACGTGGTTTTAAGGTCTTTTACATTTTTTAAGTTATGTATCTGACAATCCAGAGACATAGTTTGTGTTGCAGATTGCAGGCCAGCTCCTGTTAAAACAACTGAACGTTATTTAAATGCTTAGCAATCAGCAGACACATATTTGCAGCTCTGCGTTGATACTGGGATTTTTCTGGATTGTTTGATGGCTGGCCATCAGTGGAGGGATGGTGGCGAAAATGTGATACAGACGAGTCAATATCGGGATTATGCTCATCTGCTGTGGGATTTGTGCATAAGCTTAGTCTCCACTGTATTGTATGTCCCGAGAAAATGAGCCGTTTCCCAGCAATGCAAGAGCCGTATCAACTGCCCGCCAACTGCTCGCAACCTCTCGGCCAAAAATGTCGCTCTCACCCGTTCCCAGAAACAGTGGGTAATTGCATTTCTTAGCTCCGGGGGTGAGGCCCAGTCTCTTACAGGGCTGAATTACCATGCCCTCTCAGTTCTCTATGAAGAAATCGCCAGTATCCTTAAAACTGGGTCCCGTACCGCAAAGAGCTCGCCGGTGGAACGTTGCAATTTTTTTGGATTACTCATTTTCATGAAAAATGTCACCCCTTTTATACTTACTTCTAAAAGAAAAGTCAATTAAGCGGGCCCAGCAGGGTTGTTTCATGACATATAGTGCTTCAATTAAAAAAAGAAAAAAAGAATTATTAATATTTCAGGTCATTGAATGTGTCCATTTGCCTCTGATGTTTCAATCAATCACTCCTTTAATTTAATAACGATCGCATTGTTCTTTTCCTAATTGCTTTTATCAATTTATAATCACAGTGAGCCATGCTCTTAATAGATACGGTTCACAAATTATTGTCCCAGGTCCTCATAATCTCTCTGCTCAAAAAGATTGTAATTATCGCAATGACGTCTAGCACTTTGTAACCACTGAGCAGTGGAGACTCTTAATGAAAAACCACAGAGGGGCGGGGCTAGAATGACCAAGCCCCTCCCCCCAAATAAAAAAAAGGTAAACTATTTATGTACATTTTTACGTTAAGAGCCATTTGTCTAATAGGACGTGCGCAACAGCGGTAACAGATAAATGTGTTTTATTCACACCCATCTCAATTCCTCTTTCGCTGGAAAACAAACAGTTCTATCCCTTGATTGTTGAAATCATGGATGGTGTCGAAGAGTTCCTTTTCAATAGATAGTACTGCAGGTCTTTCTTGTCCCTCTTGACTCATGGGATTACGAAGAAAAAATTCAGTGTACTGAAAACGCCTCTCGGGGTCTTCTGTAAACAGGGTAGTGAGGAGAATCTGTTTTTAATGTATCTACTGGTTTAATGTATCTGCTAGTTTAAAATAAAGGCCTACTATATCTCTGTAGTGCTCTCTGAAATACTGCTGTGGACTTGTTTGAACTGCCTGCTTATAACATTTAGAATTATAGGCAATAACAAACCTTTTTTTTCTTCTTAATGATTTGACACGCTTTTCTGCTGAGAACCCTCTATTTTACTTTTCCTTTCTTATAAACATAGCAGGCAGTGCACCTGCCCAATAATTCCTTTTAAGAAAAAGTCGGTGTCAGCTGAAAAGTTCCTGAAAACCTGACTGAGAGGCTGTTATATTGTGAGGCTGAATCAAAACTTTGAAAGCCTCCTAATCGTATTTAATACATTAGTGTTTTCTCTATTTCGTAAGTATTCTATTCATGAAAAGAAAAGGCTATTAATACAATACAGCTATAGTGCCACATGAAAAATCACCATTAGTTACGGCTTTGTCTAGAGATTGGCAATTTCCTTATGTGTTCAGGTTAATTTGGGCTATCGTGGATTAGCCCCATCGGGTTCCTGTCCAACTGTGCGCAAACTATACAAACCATGAACCCATAGAGATATATGCTAATAGCAATGCACCGAAATCTGCAATTTCACTGCAGAAGAATCTGCAACTTGCCGAGGGTGCTGTGTGGCTGTTATTGACCAGAGGGAGAGGAAATAAAGAGGAAATAAGATACAGACGGAGGTTTGTTCAGAGAAAGTTTGAGTTCCACATGCGGCACTTCAGGATTAGCCTTTTTGGCCCATTATGGCCACTAGCAGTACTGAGTAAGTCCTCCACAGTCAAAGCACAACCTCACGTCTGAGGAGTAGACCGTGCTCTCCCACCTCATCTCCATTAATGCTGTGCGCCATGGTGACGGAGGTGAGAGCACTACGTGGTTATGGGGGCAAAGTGAGAGAGAGAGAGAGAGAGAGAGAGAGAGAGAGAGATAGGGACTACATCAGTACTACCGCTGACAGTGGGTGGAATAAGTAATCACTCCAGACAAATTCACTCCAGAATAAAAGGTGGGACTTTCTCCTAATGGCCAGTCACGTCTCTGAGAGCTCATTGAGTCGCTAAAGACTGAAATCAAAGAGACCCAGCTCCTTCCTTCCCCCTGCCGTATTCACGGACAGCTCGCTCCTTTCATGCGCCGTCCTTGAGAATGTAATTCATTCATTCCACACAGAGCGGGCCGCGTGCGCACTTGAACTGTGAACAGGCCAGCAAACTGTGGAATTAGGGATCCTGATTGGGGGAGAACTTTGCTGACTCTGCGTGAGCCAGATGCAGCCTTTTTTTAAGAAGTTCTCCAACTTTGCGCACATGCAGAATGGGGGTGGGGTGGGGGTCCTGTGCGCCCTTGCTCCGCGGCAGAAATGATTAACAACGCAGGGAGCGCTGAGCACCAAACGGGGTAATTGGAAAGACCCAGGAGAACTTAAAGAGCAGAACAACACAAACTCTGGGCCACGCTGCCGGATTGCCAGATTCAGCGCTTTCTCCCTCTGCCCTCTCTTCTGATGTCAACCGCTCTCGGCCTAATTGGACTTACATCTTAAACGGACCTCTGCCTTTCCCAGCGAAAAACTAAAAAACAAGCGCAAACCAAAGAAAAAGCCGAACAGATGTAAACATACCCATTTAAGCTTTTTCACGCCAGCTTTTCACATCAATACAGAAACTGTGTCGGGCTACAGTACGCGAGCGCTAACAGCCGGGCTACCGTACGTGAGCGCTAACAGCCGGGCTACAGTACGTGAGCGCTAACAGCCGGGCTACAGTATGCGAGCGCTAACAGCCGGGCTACCGCATGCGAGCGCTAACAGCCGGGCTACAGTACGCGAGCGCTAACAGCCAGGCTACTGCACGCGAGCGCTAACAGCCAGGCTACTGCACGCGAGCGCTAATAGCCGGTCTACAGCACGTGAGCGCTAACAGCCAGGCTACTGCACGCAAGCGGTAACAGCCGGTCTACAGCACGTGAGCGCTAACAGCCGGGCTACAGTACGTGAGCGCTAACAACCGGGCTAGAGTACGCGAGCGCTAACAGCCGGGCTACCGCACGCGAGCGCTAACAGCCGGGCTACAGCACGCGAGCGCAAACAACAGGGCTACAGTACGCGAGCGCTAATAGCCGGGCTACCGTACGTAAGCGCTGACAGCCGGGTTACAGTACGTGAGCGGTAACAGCCGGTCTACAGCACGTGAGCGCTAACAGCCGGGCTACAGCACGCGAGCGCTAACAGCCGGGCTATAGCACGCGAGGGCTGACAGCCGGGTTACCGTACGTGAGCGGTAACAGCCAGGCTACCACACGCGAGCGCTAACAGCCGGGCTTCTGCACGCTAGCGCTAACAGCCGGGCTACCGTACGTAAGCGCTGACAGCCGGGTTACAGTACGTGAGTGGTAACAGCCGGGCTACCACACGCGAGCGCTAACAGCGGGCTACAGTACGTGAGCGCTAACAGCCGGGCTACAGCACGGGAGCGCTAACAGCCGGGCTACCGCACGCGAGGGCTGACAGCCGGGTTACCGTACCCTCTTTGCAGAAAAAAACTAAATTAAAATTCACGAGCAAATCAAAAAAGAAACACCATTAAAGATGAATAATTATTCTAACTATTGTTATTGATCATTTTTACTTCTAATTGTGGCTACATAATTCATTTAGTCTTTTTCCATACACTCCCAGAAGAGCTTTATTAAATGGTACAGATAAAGTTGGGTAATTTTATATCAATAAAATTACGATTCTGATTTCAACCTAGAATTCCTGCCTAATTTGTTGCATGATTTTGTCATTTATAATTGCATTTTGTTGCAAAGAATTGCTGTACCGCAAAACAAAATTAGAATAAATACATTTTAAAAAGCTTAAATATTCAGGGATAAGAAGCAGGAGGGATAAGCCAGCCATATAAAAATCTCATCCAGCATTCGGCGAAGCAGAATTCTTTATGCTACAATATCTCCTTTGGAGCTCTTTCACTTGCTCTGCGAAGACGTTGAGTTTAATTGGTGTGAAGACATGAAGGAGGGTGGAGGGAGGAAAAAAGTCATCTCAGGGATAGATGGTTGTCTAGCAGGAAGACGCTTTTTTTTACTTTTCCGCATGTAAATCCAGCAGGTCCAAGCTCCTGCGTCTGTAATCCATTTGATCGGAATGATCCACGTGGTTCTTCAGAAAGCTGGGGTGCGAGAGCTGGGGTTGGCTCTTTAATGTCCGACCCGAGTTCCTGCCCGGGCCCAGCAAGGGAAGAGCTTCTGTCTACCGCCGGGCTTCCCGCTGCGCCCTGGATAGCATTTATTTATTCTTTTGTTTTCTCTTTTGGGTTAATTCCTTTTCTTCACACTTTGTGTAAGGGAAGGGGGGAGCAGAGTCTGGAAAGACTTATATAATCAGAGCTCTCTGATAGGCAGAGAATGATGAGGGGGATTTGTGCCACCAGCACACGTCTGACTGTGTCTGCGGTCTGCAGCGTGTGAGCGCCCCTCGCCATAAGGCTACCCCTCCTAACGAAGAGCTGGGCGTGTCACAGGTGGATTTCCACCACAGCCGAGATGGCCCAGGGAGAGGATAAGCAGTTGCCGGGAAGGTGTTTACATTAATTACTTTCTGTTGGCGCGCTCGCCACTCGGGGCAAAACGACTTGCCACGTGAACCTCTTTAAGTTCCTGCTGACACTTAGTAACGCATCGTGGCGGTCCTTTCAGCTCTAGGTTAAGTATTCCGTTTTTAAAATCATTGATAGTATTGTCATGTGCATTGCATTGCACAGTTACGATCATACTCAACTCAGTACGCTACAAGTGATCAAAATTAGCAGCCACGATACGCCATTATTTTAGAAAGGCATTTTGTGAGGGCTTTTCACAGATTATGCTTCAAGGAAAACTTGCCTTTGTCCTCTGAAGCAGGTCTGAGGAAACAGAGTGAGGAGAGTTGACCTCTGCTCTCGCAATATATTCTCCAGGGTCGGGTCGAAACAAACAAAAAAAAAAGAATAATAAAACCAGTGAACTGCATACCACCACCTCATGGCAGTCTTTCTGACTGATCACATCTCCATGGCTACCACACAGATTGACAGCAGCTGTACATCCCAGTAATGCTATACACAATCAGTGTTCCCGGATTTAATTCACTTTCAGATCATATCAACTCTCCCTTTGGCAAACATCCCACATCCAGGCATACCTCCCCTTGGTCCACTTGCACCCTGGCCAGGTGTGTCCACGAGAGGCATTAAAAAGAGGGCCCACGGCCCCCAGGGTCAGAGCTGCCTTTTAGAGACGTGTTTCGGAAAAGTCACTCAGCGTCTGAAATTAGACTGCAGGCTCTGGTCTCGTCCCTTTAATACTTTATCTGTGATCTCGATGAATGGATTTGAAATGTCAAACTCTAGGTCTGGCAATACAAAATGAGCAGGAGGATGGAATAAAATAAATAAATAAATACTAAACTCGTCACGATTCGGACAGAGTGCCACAGAGGAATCCAGAAATATTAGAAGCTAAAACTATAAAAAGGCCGCCTCAGCCCTAGAAGGGAGTTAGTGTCCTGAGTCTTTTTTAAGAATAATTGACACGTCGAAATGCTTTCAACTTGCATTTCTCACAACCTCTCAGTAAACAATCAAAGACTGACAAGACCAGCTAATCAGATGAAAGAGGACCCGGGGCCTCGCTGTCAATCTCGCTGCTGACAGTATTTTTTATATATTTATATATTTTTATTAAAGAGGCTGAGGGCGATTTATATTATTCACAGAGGATTTTAAACAAACGAATTGCAAGCAAAAACGGGTGAATAAGTAAACCAGCACGGTCGGGTTTAGTTAAATATTCACGGGCTTCAGAGTTTACATTTATTATTCTGCAATTCATGTTATTTTTCGTTTGACCCCTAGGTCATTTGACTAAAATGAAAATGAAATGCCCATTACATAAAAAAAAGGCTTTTTGGATCAACTTAACATGAGCCAACGATGAAAAAAACCACACAGGATTCTGTCATCACACCTTCTGGCCCTCGCCACGCTCTGGCCACTCTCATCCTTCAAGCTGTCCGCCCTGGGGATTGGGCCAAAAGGTCAGAGCCCATCTCATTAATACGCCAGGCAGTTCTGAAAACCTCTTAAAGTTACGCATCCCACCCTCGACATTCACCTCGGGACACGGCGCGATTAGGTGTGACCCCCTCCCCCCCACTATCCTTCGGGGCTGTGTGTGAGGTCACGGGCGGCCAGTTCAGCCGTCTCGGCGAAGATCACGCAGGATGGCGGTGCGATTTGGTGAACTGGGCTGTGCGAACCAACGATTTGGTGAACTGGGCTGTGTGAACCAACAATTTGGTGAACTGGGCTGGGCTGGACTGTGCGAACCAACGATTTGGTGAACTGGGCTGTGCGAACCAACGATTTGGTGAACTGGGCTGTGCGAACCAACGATTTGGTGAATTGGGCTGAGCTGTGCGAACCAACGATTTGGTGAACTGGGCTGGGCTGGGCTGTGTGAACCAACGATTTGGTGAACTGGGCTGTGTGAACCAATGATTTGGTGAACTGGGCTGGGCTGGACTGTGCAAACCAACGATTTGGTGAACTGGGCTGGGCTGGACTGTGTTAACCAACGATTTGGTGAACTGGGCTGTGTGAACCAACGATTTGGTGAACTGGACTGTGTGAACCAACAATTTGTTGAACTGGACTGTGCGAACCAACGATTTGGTGAACTGGACTGTGCGAACCAACGATTTGGTGAACTGGGCTGTGCGAACCAACGATTTGGTGAACTGGGCTGTGTGAACCAACGATTTGGTGAACTGGGCTGTGTGAACCAACGATTTGGTGAACTGGGCTGTGCGAACCAACGATTTGGTGAACTGGGCTGTGCGAACCAACGATTTGGTGAATTGGGCTGAGCTGTGCGAACCAACGATTTGGTGAACTGGGCTGGGCTGGGCTGTGTGAACCAACGATTTGGTGAACTGGGCTGTGTGAACCAATGATTTGGTGAACTGGGCTGGGCTGGACTGTGCAAACCAACGATTTGGTGAACTGGGCTGGGCTGGACTGTGTTAACCAACGATTTGGTGAACTGGGCTGTGTGAACCAACGATTTGGTGAACTGGACTGTGTGAACCAACAATTTGTTGAACTGGACTGTGCGAACCAACGATTTGGTGAACTGGACTGTGCGAACCAACGATTTGGTGAACTGGGCTGTGCGAACCAACGATTTGGTGAACTGGGCTGTGTGAACCAACGATTTGGTGAACTGGGCTGTGTGAACCAACGATTTGGTGAACTGGGCTGGGCAAGGACACATCTACTGCTTTATCGGGCTTTGAACTGCAGTCAGAATGGCAGCATTTGGTCAAACAAGGAAAAAAAGCAGGATAAAGTTTTCTTGTGTGCTTTCATGCAATGACTTCCTGTGACTTCCTGTGACTTCCTGCTCATTGTTAGGAGGGACCTAGTGTTGTTTGTTGTACTTATTGAGTTATCTTCTGGTTTCTTTGGTAAATAAATAAAAACAAAAATTCTACAGACACCATGAAAAAGTAAAAAATAAATTAAATAATCACATTCACGATTACACACTGCAGAAGTCTAACAAAGGCCTTCAAGTCCCTTGAAAGGTTTTATAACGTATGAAGTTTCCACCCCAGTGTGTCAGACAACTGGCTGGATAGAGCTGAGTGTCCAGTGTGCCGACGCCCATGAGCTCAGAGCAAACGCTGGAATTCCACCGGAACCTTCCATCTCTGACTGGATCCCGACGTGACAGGTCTTCCAGAGTTTGCTGGGGTTTGCCGCGCTTTCGGGGAAGCGAGCGACAGCAGAGGTGCTGACGTGTTAAACGGCCTGACACGAAGTCCGCTAACGCAAGTGCGAGGGTTATCGGTCTTGGCCATTCCGTGCCTGGGGGTAACAACAGAAGAGCAGCTAACAGGAAACAGGTGACAGCGTTTCCAAACTGCTCCACGCTCATCAAAACGCGTTCCGTCAGTTGCCTCCAGCCCTTTTTCGTCGCTGAGTTGCTCTGCGCTTGGTGACTGACTTGCCGGGATAAGTCCCCCAAAAAAACAAAGAGAAAAAGCGTTCCTCATCTGCAATGGCACACAGATCCCAAAGTGGGCGCAGACTGAAAACTGGCGGCGTTAGACTGAATATTCCAGATTTACAGGGTCCACTGCAGTAACAGGGCTGAGAGACAGGACGATGTCATGTCATGGCTTAGCGCTCCTCCTCTGTGTTTCGAATTTTAAGCTTTGCTTAAACGTTTGCCTCCTCCAATCACAATACTTGATTTTGTATTAAATGTGCTCAGATCTGTTAACATAAATTATCTTTCAACTGGTGAAAATGCCTGGGCTGATTATCAACCCATCATTCCCCATCATTCCCCATCATTCCCCATAATTCCCCTATTATCCCCCATTATCCCCCATTATCCCCCATAATTCTCCACTATTCCCCCATCATTCCCCATAATTCCCCCATTATCCCCCATTATCCCCCATAATTCTCCACTATTCCCCCATTATCCCCCATAATTCTCCACTATTCCCCCATTATCCCCCATAATTCCCCATTACTCCTCATCTTCATCCTTATGATTTTTATTTCCAAATAATGCAAATTCTGATCCATTTGATTAGGCAGACAGGCAGAGAGGCAGGCAGTGAGACAGGCAGAGAGGCTGACAGACAGACAGACAGACAGACAGGCAGGCATATTTCCTACTCTCCTTAATTAGTAGTCCCTCACATTGTGGATAATTAAAGTAAGGATAATGGCATCTAATGGATGATTGGGATAAGAATGTATGACACTGAAAAGTAACAGCAGAGATAACGATTAATCGTTGTTTACAATTAGTAAGTAAGTGTGGGAAGTTGGTCCCAGCACAATGTTCAGGCTATTTCAAATGCAGGGGCAGCTCTCAGAAAAGCAAGTGGCCACTAATTAAACCCTTTCCTTCATTACTTGGTACTCAAAACTGCCAGACCTAATTACTTAATTATAGGAAACAATAATCTGCGGACTGCAGTTATAATTAAAATAACATTTATTAATTAATTCACCTGTGTCCCGTGCGACATTTACAGTGAAATCAGCTGCCAGGGGGGTCTGTGGTTTTACATGTAAATATTACGTTGGGAGAGAGCGGTAGTAATAAAAATCACACACGCCAGGTTGGGACTCAGGAAACCCGCGCCGGCGCCTAAGAACGCCCTTGGCGGGATCCTGCGAGGCGTCCTCCACGTGACGGCCCGGGAGATGGCGGCGAAGGGAACGCGGAGGGTGATCGTGGTCATCACTTGGGTACTGCCGCACGCCCTGAACAGTGGACATTACCTTGCGTCCGGGTAATGGCATGCCGTTGCGAACTGCTGGCACCGACAAAACCGTTTCCCCTCTATGGCTTAGTGCAGTCTTTTGTTCTTTGAAACACAAAACCCCACACATTTCCCATCCTATGCCTTTTATGCTTATGAGTTTTCAGTGAATAACAATTCCACCACCTCCCCTTCAATCATTTATATCTGCCAGTCACACTGGGTAGCAGGACTTAATAACCAGGGCATGGATGGCATGGACAGGCCATTGATTTAAAGGCTAAGTCATTTTCAGTACAAAGGGCTTCATTCCTCACCACAGGGAATTCCAGTGGAAACTGCTGCACGCAAAGCCAACCTCTCTACAGAGAGTCACTGCAGGGTAGAATCGAATACAACCGGAAGGCAATAATTTATCACTCGCTGAAGTCTGTTAATCAATTGTCTGTGTGTGTGTGTGTGTGTGTGTGTGTGTGTTTGTGTGTGTATTAGAGTGTGTGTGTGTGTGTGTGTGTGAGTGTGTTTGTGTGTGTATCAGAGTGTGTGTGTGTGTGTGTGTGTGTGTGTGTGTGTGTGTGTGTGTATAAGAGTGTGTGTGTGGGGTGTGTGTGTTTGTGTGTGTTTGTGTGTGTGTGTGTGTGTGTGTGTGTGTGTGTGTGTGTGTGTGTGTGTGTGTGTG
>JAOYSI010000256.1:8136-18437 GCA_025775065.1 Hiodon alosoides | reverse complement strand
GCAAACACACACACACACACACACACGCACACGCAAACACACACACACACACACACACGCAAACACACACACACGCAAAGACACACACACACACGCAAACACACACACGCAAACACACACATGCAAACACACACACACACACGCAAACACACACACGCAAACACACACACGCAAACACACACGCACACACACACGCAAACACACACACGCAAACACACACACGCAAACACACACGCGTGCACGTATATGTTGTGCATGTGAAAAAGCACAAACACTCCAACAAACAAATGGTAAAAATATCTAAGATGTGTTTCATATAATAGTTTTCATTGCTTAAATGTAAACAAATGTATTTTTATATAATATGTAGTTGACAGATCAGTACCACAGTAACAAATTGGATAACTCATACAGTTTTTCACATTCCTAAGGGCAGAGATGAATCCCAAGGCAATACAATGGTAAATGAGTTATAACACGGTATGGGAAGGATGAGGCCAGTAGGGTAAGGGTAGGGCTGAATCAGCACAGACCTCGGGATGAGGCCACAGTGAACGTACAGTTTCTTTCCTCAAGACTTGGGGGCTAGGGTTATAGTGAGTTGGGCTGCAGTCAGCATGTCAGTAGCCTGTGTATGCATGTGTGTTTATACATGGGGGTATGGGCAGCTCCCGCGTTGCTGTTTTTCCAGAGTATGTAACGCAGAGACACAGCAGAACAAGTTCTTGGGGTAGCTGGCTGGGGAGTGCCGTCAAGGCCATCGTGCTGGCATGTCCTGCCATCTGGCTACACTACCCAGGACATCCTGCATCTCTTCCTTGCAGAAACACAGCAGTGCTGACGCAGGGAGAGGCAGCCTCTGAATTAACCTCAGGGGGTGGGACTGGGACAAGGGAGGCTTCTTACTCAACAGTCTAAGGTCATGCCATTGTTCTTAAACCAGACACACACACACAAAAAAAAAAACCTATTCAGAATCAGCCACACCCAATGATCTGGTGTGAAGATGTAATGGTATTCAAAGAAAAACATACCTACAGCCAGAGCAAATCATGTATACTTTTCTAAGTTATTTAATTGTAAATATCCAACATCCATTGTTGTACATTTGTAATATTTGGTTAAAAGAAAAAGCGATAAACCAAACAGTATTGATATTCTTTAATAATAATGAGTATGTGTATACGTATGTGGGTATATGCCACCCGGTGTGATTAAAAAAATAAGTTTGTGTTCTCTTGTCAATCACCTAAAACCGTCACCGAACTCGGGCAGCGTTTCCGGTGTGGGTAGGCGGAGCCTTCTGGTCCCGGTCTTGACTGACTGCGAGTAAGAGACACAGGGCTGGTCACGAATTCAGCCATATTCCTTGTACTACTAACACCGGGCACTGGACGTTCATTAAAAATAAAAAAATAAAAGACCATGCAGATACCAAGAAGCTTGGCATTCCTTAAATCTGAAGCGTATATTGTTTCATAATTAGGACTCGATAATTAACTGGGTTTGAAGAATTTCAACCTGGAGCGAGTGGAAGTCGTGCGAGGCTGAGCCTCGATCAGCGGAAAACGGACATTCAATCTTTCTAAGTGGAAAGTAGAGATTTGTTAGGATTAAGCGAATGGGACCAGCTGTGCCGCGTATTTGAGGCAAAGGAACATGGTGGCTTCGGGAGAAGCCCGAACAAATCTTCGTAATAATAAAATAAAAAGTAAAAATCTATTTCAACAAAAAATGTCGGGGTTATTCCCGTTTGCTGGCTAGTTTGATAGCTAGCTAGCTAACCGCGCTTCAGGTTTGGAGTTTGGAGCTCCACGTCGGACGGCTAGCATATTTCTCCCTTTTTTTCGTTTTCGCCTGGAGTCGTCATCTGTTGGCTCCTTGGTCGTATTTTAAGGTGCTTTTAAGAGAGGATAGCCGTGATTTGTAGAACATGTCAGCAAAGGTTAGACTGAAGAAGTTGGAACAGTTGCTGTTGGATGGTCACCAGAAGAATGAAAGTTCCCTGAGCGTCGAAACACTCTTGGATATTTTAATATGTTTGTATAACGAATGCAGCAACTCGCCTTTAAAAAGAGAGAAACATGTGACAGATTTTTTGGAATGGGGTAAGTAATAGTCGGTAAAGTTGGTAAACTGGCTAGCGTTAACTGGACCAGTTATAACGTCTACTGCGAGCATTACCTAGTATATGTAGTCTGCTTATAATTAGCTTGCTGTTGCTGTAAAAAATAATAATAATCCGGTTCTAATGTAAAGTGTCAGAATTGAAGCTACCTAAATCATTAGCTTTGTGCTAGGTGATAGGACGCGGGTTGCTGTCTTGTTCTCAAACAAACGAGGACTCACGGAGAGCTCTGTTAAAATTGCCTTTGGAAATGACGTTTCCAACAGCCTTAATTGCAGTTTAGACGGTTTATGTTTGTTCTTTTCTAGCGCAACACCTGTACTTTATTGTGGTATGTCTAATGTACCCAACCCTTAAATAAAATTATGTTCTGAGATTTGTTTGTGATTAGTTGAATTGAAATGGACATCGTGAAGATTACTAATAACGATATAACAATAAACACAAGAAGGCGAGCTGCGGGTACTTTCGTTTCCGTATGTTTGTTGTTCTCCGTACGTTCCTTGTACTTTTCAGTTTTTATATACTGACAGACAATTTTTAGGCTTTGAGACCCAAGCTAGACTGTTAGAAGTGCTGTTTACCTAACACCTTTGGAGTAGTAGAGCACTTTTTCTACCTCAAATTAAGAGGAAGGTGATTTGCCAGTTTGTGTAAATTCTGATCATAAGCGATGATTTTCCTTTGGAACACGTACTTTTGTCCTTATCAGCACTTGACAGACTTAATGGCCTCACACGCCCTTCTAAAACTCCCATCCTTGTTTTTGAGCTTGGCCTCTTTCTAGCCCAGGTTCTGCCTTGAGGTAATGAGAGGTTTCTTTGTAACAAGATGACACCCTTTACAGTTAAAAGTTGATATGCGTTTGTGACCTGAGGGAGTATCCTCCCTTTGAGACCCCCTCACCTCCCTTGGCACCGGGCTGCGGGCCCAGCTCTAGTTAATTTAACTACATAACGGCATGCTAGTGTTGGCGTAGACAGGAATGCACAAAGTTATGGGACAGATTCTGCAGTGTGGTGTCTGTCACTCTCATTTCAAGTACTAAACTACCTCTAGACGGGTGCATTTCATGCGGACTCCTGGCATAGGTACAGTTTAGTTATAATTCAGCCATTTATTCTTGCAGAAAGAAGAAGAAATCCATGTTTGTTTTTTAGAGTGATGTTCAATTTGTCCCGTTCCATCTGTAAAAGAGCCACACCTCACCCCGATGTTAACTAAGGCCACACCCTTCTGTAGTGTTCACTGTCCAGTGGAGCATCACATTATATATTGTAATAATTTAAGATGGTCTTTGAAGGTCACGAGGAGGAATCACTAGGCCTGATCCTGGAAATGGATACAAGTTTACCTAGTTTGAAGCTGCAGAGGTGCTTTAACGAAACTATTTGCTAATTTTAACATTTTTAAAGCAAATACATTGTAAAATGTTGTCCATCTCTTTTGCTGTAGTATAATTTGAGAGCAGTTATACATACAGCATCCAACTTTTACCTCAAGCGAACGGTTTGTGATTTCTGCCAGTCACCTTATGATTCTGTACTTAGTATTAAAAATGAATGGCTTAATGTATTGATGGATAGAATCAAGGCAGGCCAGTCAGTCTCCCCACAGACTTTTAGATGCTACAAAGGTTTTACTGAAGATTACTTTGTAAATTACTTGCAGAGGAAGAGAGTATCTGCACGATTTGTTTCAGTACTGCAAAGTGTATTTATTTTAAACCAAATACTTATGCAAATAACAGACCACCATATAGACTAAACATCCTATCCATTTTTATGTATAACCTTGTTTCTATTTAAGCCAATTATCAGCAAAAATGTAGGTGTTTGTTTTTCTTTATGCATGTGTTTAATTATATATTTATTGGTTTCCTTTAAAATATCAAAACGATATTTTTTTTCCACACCAGGTCTTCTATCTTTGGTAAAGTTTGTCTTCCAAATTGTAATTACGAGTGCACTACAACTCAGCATTGTTTACAAGGTCTAGGCAGGGGTGGTTACCCTAGTTACAGATAGAGATTGCATGTCATTAATATTAATGACTGCAAGACCACGCCTCTCCTGGTGGCAAGGGAAAATTAGCAAAACACAAGCTGCTTTTTAACATACTAAATAAGGAAACTCATTTTGTCATTTAGTATAGATAGTTTTAAATGAAATTGCTGTACAGGTACTTTAAAGGCACTGCCTACAACATGAAGTAATCCCCAACGCAGTCCTCCTGACTAATTTTTCCCGTCACCTGGTACCTGCACCCTGTTACACCTAGTTGTTTCCAAAGTGCAGACTGAGGACTGTGTGGAAATTTAGCAGTCCGCAGTTGGCCATGGGCTATATCCATGGGTTCAGTTTCCCTTCTCCTTTTGGAGGTGGCACCTCCCCTTGGGGAGTCTTACTGCATGCGGTTAATGTGATGTGGGTGCTTATACCACTGCTTTGCATGTAGACAGGAGGGTAGTGGGCATGGTAAGGGGCTGCTGTTTGTGCTGCTGAGGTATTTGGTCACTCTGGAGAGTTTACCAAAAAGAGAGTACAGGCATTGCTGCCCTATCCCTGCACTCACCACTCAGAGTTATGTATGTTGGGAATCCCAGATGAAGAGGATCTGGTGGTCGGGCATTCCCCTTGGGCCGGTCTGGAAATGGAATTTCAGTGCTTTATTTTGTACTTCCTCATAAAACAGTTAGTGTTTCAGTCATTGTGTATAACAGAGAAAGAAATGGGCCTCAGATCTCACGTCCTCATTTCTAGTTCTCTCTGCAGGACCGTTGTTCCCTCTGTAGTTCTCCCAGGTGCTCCACTTCTGCCTCCGTCTCCACACTTGTACATGCTGCTGTTGTCGTCTCTGGGCCCGTCTCTGTTTACTTACTGTTTACTTTCTTATGTAGCAGCAGAGCCTTGTTTTTTCATGTCCAGCAGTAATTACAAAAAGGTCAGTTCCACAATCTTCCCAGATCTCATTTTAACCATGGTATCAGTTTCTTCAGCATTTTAACAATCAGAAAATAGACTGATATTGGAATGTGAAAGTGAAAATCTCTATAAATTGGCCTCCCCAGTGACTCTCACCCTTTGAAGTGGGATTTGTGGGTTTGAATTCTGCGTCATTCACTGATTGTTTAGCCTGCTGATTGTAAAAGTGATGAGTGGCTCGAAGGCAGGTACGATTGGAGGAGAGCGTCCCTGTGTGCGATGGCTGGATTCCTAATGACAAGCTGAGATGGAATGGAATGGAACGTGATTTGTAGAGCATCATTTTTTAAGGTAAACTGCTTTAAAATGATAGTTCTCAGGTTCCTCCAATGAGCCTGTCTGATAATCTTATTGTTTGCCGGATCCTTGTTCAACGGGTTTTATTTAGAGAATGAAAAATGCACAAAATGGAAGTTGCTGACTCCCATTACCTATAAAACGTTTGGAATGTCCATTGCGGTGTTTAGCTGTTGAAGCGGTGTGAAAAGTGGAGCTCTGAGCGTAGTCTGTTTTGCAACAGATCTCTTTGTGAACCATGGGCCTCGCTTGCTCAAGGGGAAACTGACAAGCAGCTGTTTCTTCACTTGTATAATGGCAATGCTTAGTAGATGAGGATAATGGAGAAACGGGACAGGACTTGTCAGGAATGTATTTAGGAAAAACAGTGAAATCTGCTGATATAACAGAAGAAAAGTTACCATTTATATAGGCGTCTTTTAGCCTAGCTTGGAGTCTGTCAAGTCTAGTTTTAATGTGCTTGCCTGTTCATGGTAGTTCCTTTGTAACTTTAAACTGATTTCCTTTGGGAACATGGGTCACCTGACTCTCCCCCTGTAGCATGAACATAGAGAATTCCACAAATTCCAACAAATTTCTTGTCCCAATTCCCGGCCAGTGTTACTCGTAACCCCACCCAGGGGCTCGACCACAGGCATGATACAGATTATGTGCCACTTGGCTGTCAAGCATATCCTGCAAATCAACCCAGTCAGGTGCAAGGCATCAACAGTGAGAGAAAAGCCCAGGACCATATTAAACGCGTCATTGTATTCATGTGAGCCCCTTCACAGAGCTTTCTGCATTCATGTGTGGATTTGGAATCTTCGGGGTTCTATTTCCTTGAGGTGTCGGAGTATTTTTTGAACACTTTTTAAAATTTTTTATTTATTTTTTAAACCAACTTAGCCATGGGCTTCACTTGTTTTCTCATGAGCTTTGCTTTATTTTTCCCTCAATGTTAAATTCCAGTTGTAATAAAAAGCATCCTGTTTGCCATCTTGGGTTAATGGTCGCAGTCATACATACAGAATATAGAGGAAACGGTACTACTCAGTAGCGATTGGTCTGCGGTGTTGAACGCGTGTCTGAACATGGAAACACTTGTAAAGTTTTGGTAAAGGCGACTAATCCAGTTCAGGTCGGGTCGTTGTGTCTGCGTTTGGGTTAGCCTTGCTCAGTAATATTGGCGCAGTTGTTGCTGTAAATCTTTTTTCCTTGTTGCTTTCATTGTGATGTTTTTACTTTTTTCTCTTTGGTTCAGGCTGTTGGTGGATCTCTAGGAGATGCTGGGTAATTAAGTCGGTAATTAAGCTATTGTGATCACTTCTTGACACGCAAATTGATTCCCAGTCATTTTAAATGCTAGTATTTTAAAAACTTGGGGAAACCCGTCCAATTGTACCCCAATTGTATTTGAATACAACTGACCTTGAGGGTAGGGAGATAAATACTGTAGATGAAAAGTTACTAGCAGACTACAACGTGCAGAGGGAAAGAATGACTTGATGTGGTATGTTGTTCCTTCGTTAAAGAACTGCCCATACCTGGTGCTGATCTCATGCGTGAATAATAATTTCTTTATTTTTTTCCCCCTCCAGTGTCCTCCGTTAAAGGGTGTGTGAGTCCACACGCAAACATCGTTCATGTTTCTGTTGTGGCTTCAATGTCAGCACCAACAAAGGAATGTTAGCTGGCCAATCCAGCTTCTTCCCAGAGAGTCAGCTTAGAGTCTGTCCCCAGCGACCGTAAAGAAGCTCGGCTGTCTGCAAGTCAAGTGCTGGAGCTTGGAAGATAACTGTGAAGCGTTTAGCAAGTGTAGGGTCCAGCCTTGTTCTTCTCTTCCGGTCACAGTTGGTGAATGACACGAGCTGGATACACGCATGTGAATTCCAGCTCGTGGGGCTCAGTCTGCAGTCAGGGCTGGGCCACTCGGGAGGCGATGCGATAATAAAACGTCTCGTCAGTTAAACATATTTCATTTTCAATACGCTGAATTTGTGTTTCTGGTCTTCTTAGGGTGTGCTTTGTTGCTTTAATCTCAGAAAAAGAGCGGAGTTTCCTGGACACCTGTAGTCAGATTCCCTTAGGGGAAATGATATTGCTTTAATTCCAGAGGCCCAAAAATCTTGAATTGGATCTAACTTCTGTTGTCCGTGTCAGCGATTTTGTTTTTCTGAATCTTCCTGTCTGAGAGAACCTAACTTGGCGCTGCTGTTTGTTTTAGTTTATGTATCTTGTGACTAATTTGTGACTAAAATTATGGGCACTGCTTTAAGCACTGAGTAAAGGCTCTTACCCTGAATCACTTAGGTAAACATGAACCACATACATGGGCTAATGTAAAACTAAAATCGAAACGGATCCGAGTAAAAGCGTTTACTAAAAACCTGTCCTCTCTCTGTTAGGGGTGGGGCTTGGCATGTATGCTTTCCTGTATTAAAGTATTGTTGCCCTCTGGCTGGAGAACTCTCAGAATGGGTTGGCTATTATTAATTATAAACTAATTAATAATTAACTAAAAAAAATTAGAATAATTAGTATTAATTAATTAGTATTAATGTTGCCCTCTGGCTGGAGAACTCTCAGAATGGGTTGGCTAGTTATTGTGTGTTGTTGAGTGTTGATCCCTTTTCTGCTATGTTTTCTTGCCTGTTTCTTCCAAGTTGCACTTGAAGTTCAATGTTGTGAGTATATGTTGAGCCAACTTCAGAAATGGGACGAATCTTAGACTTCATCTCAGGAACTCCTTATCTCGGGCAGGTAGTACTTTAACCATGGTTAGGTGAGTAGAGAATGAGTAAATGCACACATGGCTGGTGGATTTTAACCCAGATATTCCTCAAACTCTTTTGATTTGCCTTCAAGTGAAAATCTGCGACACTCAGGATTTCCTAAAAAGCAACTTCAAAGCTGAAAGGTAGAGTGAAAGGGTCACATTTCAGAGGATCTATAACCATTGATCTATTTCAGAAACATGCACACCCGCGCTCTCAGATTACAGAAGTGGCAGAATCTCTGATTCTTTAAAGACTTAATGCAGTGAATGTACATCATTTTGAACGTTGATTGATTAACTAAAATAACTTCTCTTGGCCATGTCTTGTCTTTTTCCTGGTTTTGGGGTTGGCCAGTCCTTGAGGGCCACAGTGTGTGCTGGTTTTTACGCCTGGCTTTTTAATTCTCGTCGGTGGAAAAGCTGCTAATAGAGCCCCTATCCCCATATTGTGCCCACCTCCCATACTGGCCCTTCGCTGATTGGCTACTGCACCGCGTTGCTGAGAGTGTCGGACCGCCTGGGGAGCAGGAAGTGGGTTAATCGAGGTTTAAAGGCACTCTCGGTGGAAAAGCTGCACATACTGTTACTCAGCGTCTGAGTTGGGATCAAGGCCTGAGGTGGCTGAACCAAGATCACTAGAAGAGAGAGAGAGAGAGAGGCGCTTCCCAGTTCCAGGGGCAGCCACAAAGCCCTTCTCACTTATTCCAGACCAGACTCTTATTAAATGTAGATTTCCTCCCGGGAGGAAAAGTGACACACAGTCCCCCATGTGGCTTGATGGAGTTTCACGGCTTTCCCTAGAGTGCCTGCGTGTTACTATGAGTCGAGTCCAGTGCTGTGCTGATGGAGGGAGCAGGAGCTGGACCCGCGGCCGCGGGGCGGGGGGCCGGCCTTGTGGGCTTGCCCGGCAGGAGGCCGGTAAATGGCTGGCTCAGTGGGGGCTGGGGGATGCGCGCCAGCTGGTGTGGGATAATAGATTAACCTCGAGCTAAAGGATTGGATCCTGCCTCTCACCTCCAACCCCCACCCCTCCACTTAAAGACGTACTGAGCAGCGCTACATCTCCATCAATGTTTAATAACCCATTTGTGTCATCCTGGCCCATTGGCTGGGAAGGAATCTAGCTAGCTGTAATTCCTCATTTGTCCTGCAGATGGGGAACTGTTGCGAGTCACGTCTCTGAATCCCCGCTGCTCTGGTGTCAATAAGGCATACGGGCTGGGCTCATGTGTTCCCCATGTTGAGGTGCGTCTCATTGAAACGCATCTACTTCATACTGTAGCCTTGGATATTAAGCTGCTCATGTCCAGGATTATTTCAGCCTGTTTAGATGACAGAATATTTCTCAACAAGTGGTCTGAGTTTTGATTGGTGTACAATGCATTTTTAAATTGGCTTTGTAGGTATATGCAGAATATGCTCGGTAGGAATATTCTGAAAATGCTCAGGACTGCCATGTGTCTGGATCTCATTAAGCAATGAATACAGTAAGCTTGTTAACTATGATGTATAAAAAAGTGTAACAGTCCACTCAACTTGTGTCAGAGTTCCTCTGCTAACTGAACGTTAGAAAGTAAAGCACCATAATAAAGGAAACCGATGTTCAGAGGTGGGACAATGGCTGACACCTAGCCATTTTAATGATTTCTGGTTCAATGATCATTCTGTCATTCAAGTATGGACTTTGATTTATATTGTGTGTGTGTGTGTGTGTGTGTGTGTGTAAAAGAGACTGCACCAAATGTGAAAAGAGCACAAACGACATTCTACAGGCAGCGAACTTTGACCACCAGTTACACTTTTCAGTCGGCAGTTAGAAGTTTCGGGGGAACGTAAACGGCATGTTTTAGAACCATTCCGGCTCCGTGGTGGTGATTAAAACACCAGATCAGAACAGCGCCCTGTCATTAGCTTGGGGCAAGGCTGAGAGATAATCACTCGTTCTTGCTTACCTCCCATGTTTTGAAGAGCTGCGTTTGCCACCTTTCAGGTTTTGAGAAACTTAAAAGCTGCTCTCTCCACTGAAGTGCAACTGCAAACAGGGCTGTGTTTTATGAACCGTGCTACTGTGTACAGTGACTTAGTTGGTTTCACGACACCGTGCTACTGCGTACAGTGACTTAGTTGGTTTCAC
>JAOYSI010000255.1:0-18440 GCA_025775065.1 Hiodon alosoides | reverse complement strand
CCTCTTCTCTCCGGTATTCCTGTGCCGGTCGCCCTGGATAAATAGCTACTATAATTATATTTTTACACAGTTGGCTTGTAATATTCTCTACTTTTATTGTTGCTTTTATTGTTATTTGATCGTGCAGTTAAATCTTACCTTGAAAACATTGCACTAGCTGTCTGCTGGTAGTTGGAAAAAGAATGGTAACATCAATAAAGCCTATATGCTACATTGCAACTTAGAGTCTACTGGAGCCTGGAATCCCGTGGCTCTCAATGAAGGCTCTCAACCAACTCACACATTGTGGGTGAAAGTGCCTTCACCCACTGGTGCTCTTTGCTGATGATGTCATTCCCACTGAGGTTTGTGCTGACATCACCTTGGACCCCTCTGCTTGTGAAATCTGCAAGTTGAGATGTCTGGACTTCTGAGACATTACAAAATGCACCCCACCTCTAATCTGGTAATCACCCTAACCATGGTTCTAGGTTTTTTTATACATGACCCCATGCGTACTGGGATGTTTTTGGTTAAATAACGGACGACCGACACCTGTGTGGTTTCTGTTGCTCTGCTTGTACTTCATGGCCTCAATTATCAATATGTTTCCATTTATTTGTCCTCTAAATGTGCATACGTGTTATAATCAGGGCTTTTACATGAATTTGCGTAATTCAAGTTATACATCAAACTCCATGGCTCCCAGTTTTGGTAAATCTCCTCTCAATTATTGAGTTTTTAAAAAAAGTGTTTTAGTCCTCATGGATCTGTTGAGTTATTTGGTTCCAGAACCAAACCTTAGCTCTGGCAACTCATCTAATATCTTTTTCTAGTTATGAGTAGAACAAAATAAGATAGAATACTTGGATCAAGTTACTTGACTGGGTATTTTGTTTCATACTTGATAGGTAACCTGACGTACTGTTGTATTGCAGTTCTTCCCTATTGCATACGAACATTTCGTCAAACACTGTGAAGATGCTTAACACTGTACCAAAAAACTGTAGCATAGGCTGGGACCAAACCTATACACTGACAACCCACTAATCTCATTTAATAAAATTGTATTCAATAGTTTTGGATAGTTTTGGATTTTTTGGATATATCTTATTTCTTATTTTCATAAAAATCTATTCAATACATGAATGCGATGCATAAAATAAGTTTTAAATTTGTCCCAGCCAAAATAACCATGATAATAATTTTGGGCCTCAATTCTTAGAAGCAGATAAAAACGTGCATGCTTTACATTAAAAGCTATTGTATTGTGAAACCGAAGCATTGCTGTACTCATAAAGATATAACAAACATCAATTCTAATGTAATATAATGAATGAGTTAATGACGTTAATGAAACATAATCGTTATCTGTCATTTTCTTACCTATGATTTCTGATTTCCCAGCAACAAACAGATGGAACATTAACACGTCATGTCAAACAAAAAAATGAGACTGGTAGGGCTCTGTCATTCATTCATAAGAAGGATGGCCATGTACCAGCCATTGACAGGCAGAGAAAAAGCTTCTCACATGAGTCTGTTACAGAAAATATGGTGGGAAACACATATGGCAGGCAGAACTATTTTGCAGATGCTTGTCAGAATGAGCAATGTAGCAGGCACAGGAGTGGGGTTTCATTTCCACCCTATAAAGTGTTAGTGTAAATTTAACGATGCCTTTCTCTCAGTGTGCTGATTATAATAGTTTAGAGACTGGATAATGACATAGGTAAATTAAAATGATAAAGGCAAAATATTTGACACTAGTGGAAGTAAGAATAATAACTATTACAATCCAACCAGTAGTAGTAACAGTTGGCAAAGTAGTAATATAGTAGTACACAGCACTATATATCTCTTCCTGTAGCTAGGAAAAAAATTTAAACTTTGGAAAGTTTTTAATAACTAGAAATAAGATAATAAAAAATAAAAAAACAAGAAAACAGAGTATAATAATATTAAATGCAATTGGCAAGTTGTCAAAGTATTAATTTGGTCCAATTGTAAGAGGGAGGTAAACCACTCGGGCCACGCTCGTCCACTCCCGCTGAGACTCTGACTGCGCCTGTTCGCTCCCGTTGAGATTCTGACTACTCCTGCTGAGATTCTCCAAGGTTCCAGGGTTTTTTTCATCTGGACTGGTGCTGGCGCCGGTTCCAGGAATACACCGTCCCTGCCTTGAAAGTATTCCTCCCTGGGACCACACGATGCAGATCCACAAACCAAGACACGTATGAGGTCGCTCACGTTTTGTGGCTTCTTTTCACTTTTGAAGATTAATGCTAACAGCCGCAGAAAAGTTGACATGCAAACATTAACTTGATGCCTACATTTAACTCACCGAGCAGTGAATGTACTGTGAGTAACATGATGGTGTAAGCACAAGAACATTTGGTGTTTGAACTTAGACATGTGGTTTTAGCACTGAGACATGTGGTGTTTGCACTGAGACATGTGGTGTTAGCACAGACAGGTCTGAAGGTCCTTACTCAATAGTTCTGAGGAGAGACAGTGCTTACTTTGAAAAACCGAATGCAACCTTCCATGCCAGCAAGAGAAATACTGCCAATAATTTGTATTTAGTTCAATAATAATTTTTAGTTATTATTAAAGTAATGTAGAATGTAAGCTGTGATTGGTCGCCTGTCACTGTCTTATGCCCTCCTACTTTTGCTCTCAGAATAAACCTGCCCATTGCGGACTGGGAAACATGAGATTTGATTCTAGGAAGCATAAATTATGATAAAAAGTAGCTTGGTTTTTAACTACATAACTCATAATAAGAGTTGGAATCCAAATTTGTGCATTCTATGGAACAGTCAAATTTATATAAATTCCAGGCTAACACAATCCAGCTTGTTCATTGTGAATCTGTTTACCTGCTGTATTGACAAAAATGTAAAGACAATGTGTACATATTGACACACATTGACTGAGTACAATAAAACCACAATAAAATGCCACAGCATACTTGTGGATCATGAGATACGAGTCGCCATCTGTTGCTGGAGAACAGAAGACTTTCCTTCCCTGGTTAGCTCCTGCAGGAATATCCTTTCTAGCTTCTGCTAGTCACGTTGCTTCTTTACGGCGAAGAGGAATTCGTCCCAAGCCGTCTGGGACTTTCTTCCGGGATAGAGTTGGCTCAGTCCCAGGGAACACGCACCCACGTCTGGGAACCTTTTTGGTCTGTGTCGTGTCATAAAAGTCGTGATCAAGGGCCTCTCTTGTGGCAGGCTTAAAGCCCAGTTGCAGCTTTCTCTCTACAGCCCAGCTGAATGCCCGGTTAGAAGCACTGTCCCCTCTTTAGAGCAGCATTGCAGGAGAAGAGAGCCTTTCTTTCCTTACGGTCCCTCTGGAGGTCTCAGCCTCGGGGAATCTGGAGCTATGTCCTTCCTTGCAGGATAAGGCCTTCCTCTCTTAACGGCCCAGCTGAAGGCCTTGCCAGCACCAGGTAGCTGTGTCCCTTCCCATGAGAGAGCCACGGCAGGATGGAAGAGGCCTCAGCAGGAGAAAAAAGAGAGCAGAAAATGTCTGGTGTCTGGAAAGAATGCCCTTTACAACGTGCAATAGGCTTTCTGTGAGTGGGCAGTGGAGTACTGCCTAGGGGAGATGGTTGACGATGTCATCCCCTGGTGCTGGAGGGAGGGAAATGTAGTTTGGTTGGACTGTGCATGGTCCCTAAATATGTATGTATGCCCGTATGTATGTATACAGTTTTTTGCCTTCATAGAGTTTTGAAAGTACTGTAGGGCTAAAGAGAAAACGTCCAGTATTGTCTTCTATTGAGAAGGTCTCAGGAGGTTGTCACCCTTGTCTCCATCAATGAAGGTAGAGAGGTCCACCTTATAAGTTAAAGCCTATTTAGGAGACTGCATGCGTATTGTTAAATAAACATTTCTAAGGGGATTTCTTGTGTCATAAATACTTATTCCATTTCCTCAGGCTTGGTGTTTATTGGCCAACAAGCTGTTATTGCAGTACTTGTTTCCTGAACAAGCTTGTGTTGCTGTTAATTAACAGTAGGGTGTCTATAGTGAGAGGATGAGATTTGTGGCTGGAAGGAGCCCTCTGGAAGGCATCCAGTTTCCTTGGTTAATGATTGTCTTGGTACTGTAGGGAAATGTGTTCTTTATGTTTCTTTCTTTTTGAGTTTTTGAAGGATGCCCTTCTGAATCATACATTAGTTGTTCCCAATGCTTTGGGTACCCTCAGCAATCAGTGCCATCTGTGAGTTCCTGGGGGACATTCGCCTGGCTAGTGAGCTGGCTTTGTGCAGATCATCAGACAATGTTTTAGAATTGTGTCATGTTATTGAGCTGAACATCACACAACACCGTCACAGTGCTAAAAACATTGGACAAACAATATTTCATGTTTTCTTTTTGAGAACTGATGTAGACCCCAGTAAGCCGCACAAGTTCTGGAAGGCATTTGTATGCATATATACATAAATAAAATTATTTATACTTGTATTTAACTGTGCTTGGCTGTAATGCCACGCTGAAAAAAAGTCTTTGGCTTTTCTTATAGGATAGTACCAAATAGGAGTGTATTGATTTGTTTTTCTTATAGCTTAGTATCGAATAGGAATGTATTGATTTGTTCTTAAATATAGAGAGCATTTGTAGGTTAGCATTTGTATCTACTGTTCAGCCTGTGCTGATTTATTCTTCTCATTGCTTCAATTTAGACAGGTTTTGACAAGTACAGTAGGACCCCTGAATCCACAGAGGGATAGGTTCCAAGCCCTCCAGGGGATACCTGAAACCGCAGATAGTATTATCACTATATACACAAGAGAGTTGATCAGATAACTGGGGCGGCTACTTAGTAACGGCTGGGTAGCGTATACAGCGTGGATACACTGGACAAAGGGATATTTAACTTCCCGGGAGGGGACATACTCAGAATGTTTACTGTATTTCTGGAATTTTCTATTAAATTTTTTTTGGACCTTGGTCAAATGAAACAGCGGATACAGGGGTTTTTACTGTATTATATAAATATTATTCTGGTCACCAAAGTGCTGGCTGTTGAGCGTGGCAGAAAGAGGGGTGTTACACTGGACAGACAGTGGCTCAGGGTGAAGTTCTTATTTTGTTGCTTTGTTGCTTAGGAAAACTCTGTTTTTCTTTACTCAGTTATAGTTATAATTTAGTTTAGTCCTTTCCAGTGTATTGGCTGTAGATTGGTGTGCACAATGTCAAATAAAAGGCAGGTGTTTTGATTACTCAATCTCGGTTGTGAGTGTTGTGTTAACTCATTCTATTGGCACTTACTCAAAACTTCAGTTTTATATACTGGTTTCTACAAAACCAATTCTTCATGATTTACAGATTGCAATGATGTAATATTAAGTGAAATATTCTGGAGTGCAACATATAAATTCACCCTGTAAAATATAGTCTAAGAAATGTTTTTGGACCTACGGTGCAATATGTTTCCTCATTTATTTGGAGGAGGGTGTAGCCTTTTTTACCTTTGCTGAAAATGTGTTAAAGGTGATTTAAAGTACACCTGTTTATCAAATACATAAGCTATGTTTTTCTTTGTAAAATGTGTGTCTTTTTATTTACTTTTCATGTAATCTTTCTTCTCCTCTTACCCACTGAAAATTCAATCGGATTTAATGAATCTCTCAGCATGGGGTTTCAATTTCCAGCCTCTAAGCACACTTAAACCATTTACTTTTAGTGCTTCCTCTGGCCAGATTTATCCCAGATTTTCACTGTTTTTAAAATAAGTCATTTAATTTATGTGTGGAAGATAATATATGGGCAACAGTTAGAAATGAATATGCTCAGGCTTTTTATATCATGATATAAAAAGTCATGGACAAGTCTCATGAGTGGTAAAAATACATTTATTTTGCAGTTTTGCAGTGGCCTTTAAAGAATGTACAGAAATCAGCTCTCACAAAAAATGCAAATCTGGAACTAATTTCTCAACGCATATACTGCAAGGCTCAGCATTTAACACCAGGCATTAAAAATCAAAGTCTTGTCTTCACAAGAAAGCAGCCGCAGTAATCTGTAATCTGCACCTCAGATATTTGGGATTGTTGCCTTGACATGAAAGGCACTATATAAACAAAATGTGATTGATTGATTGATCAAAGCCTCAGATGAGCAGCGTGCTCAATAACCTGTTCACTGACATATCAAGAGTTAAAGATTAATTTGAGTGGCCAAAGTTGAATTTAGAGTTGTGAAAAATGGAGGAGGTCAGAGTGGGAGGTCAACAAGGAGAGACTTATGCATGATGGTAGGTGTAGAATCTGAAGCCAAAAGAGGGATAAGTATGCATGGTGGTAGGTGTAGAATCTGAAGCCATTAGAGGGATAAGTATGCATGGTGGTAGGTGTAGAATCTGAAGCCATTAGAGGGATAAGTATGCATGGTGGTAGGTGTAGAATCTGAAGCCATTAGAGGGATAAGTATGCATGATGGTAGGTATAGAATCTTAAGCCATAAGAGGGAGATCTATGCATGATGGTAGGTGTAGAATCTTAAGCCATAAGAGGGAGATCTATGCATAATGGTAGGTGTAGAATCTGAAGCCATTAGAGGGAGACGTATACATGAATGCACATTTACATATTACATTTTAGTCATTTAGCAGACGCTCTTATCAAGAGTGACGTACAAAAGTGCCATAGTTTAGGGTTGAAACTGAGCTCCCTTGCCCTAATGACGAAAACTGTGAGAAGGTATAAAGATGCAACAAAGGGGATAACATGATATCAATAAACATACGTAAATTATACATACATATTAAAAGCATCATTATCTAAGCATACACATCTATAATATAAGCACACACATCAGGAGCATACTTATCGAAGCATAAGTATTATGCCGAAGTATATATATAGTATATATATATATAGTGTTATGTATATAATATAGTATTGTCCGAAGAGGTAAGTTTTCAGTTTCCGTTAGTCGCCCGGCTATGGAGGGTCTGGAAGGGATGTGCGCTGAGATTAGCGTACAGAGGTAGCCAGGAACTGATCACTTGGTGAGTGAGGGTGAGGATCTTGTGGTGGATCCGAGCAGCAACCGGGAGCCATTGGAGTTTTAATGGGAAGGGGGGTGGCAGCGTTTTGAATTAGCATTGCAGATTGTTCATGAAAGGACAGATCCTCCTGATGTTATTGAGGATAAATCTGTAGAATCGAGCCAGTAATGTGATGTGGTCCTTGAAGGACAGGTCATGGTCCAGGGACTCCCAGATTCTTGACTGTGCTCCTTGACGTGACTGTGGTACCTTCCACTGAGATGCAGACATCCTGGAAAGGAGTGTGTTTAACATTGAGGTACAGCAGTTCCGTTTTGGCCATATTGAGTCTGAGGTGGTGATGAGACATCCATGTGGATACATCCCGAAGGCAGGTGGAGATGCGTGGGAGTATCTCAGAGATCTGTGAAGAGGGGAATGAGGGAAAAAGATTAGTATCATCAGCGTAACAGTGATATGAAAACCCATGTGCAGTGATTACTTTGCCTTGAGATTTCATATATAACGAAAAGAGAAAGGGGCCCAATATTGAAACCTGGGGGATCATTCTGAGAGAGGAAGAGAGAGAGTCGGTTAGCAGAAGCACATTCAAAGGTTTTCGTTAGAAAGGGGAGCAAGGAGACGGTTGGTAATTGTTTAGTACAGTGGGGTCCAAGTAATGTTTTTTGAGTCGGGGTGTGACTCTGGCCTGCTTGATTTGAGTAGGGAAGCAGCCAGTGGACAAGTAGGATTTAAGTGAGGCAATGAGGTGTGGGATGATGTCAGGTGCAAATGTCTGGGGCAGTGGAGATGGGAGATGCAGGGGGATAGGAGGGATACGGAAGGAGAAGGAGAAAAGTTTGCGTTATTAGCAGCTGCCTGAATTCTGGATTGATGGGATGTTACCTTAGTGGTAGAGAGAGCAGTGGAGAAGTTAGACAGAAGGGACTTGTGGGTGGACAGGACAGTAGGCTGTCTGGACTTTCGGCACTTGTGTTCTGCAGCTCTCAGTGGAGCTCTGGAGAAGGGCAGAGTGTCTGAAAGCCAGGGTTTTGGTGGAAGCTTACTTGCTGGTCTGGAGGTATGAGGGCAAAGACGATCGAAGGAAGGATCGATCGAAGGACCAAAGGTATACCTGAATCTATATTGTCAAGTCAAGTCAAATTTATTTCGATAGCACATTTAAAACAACATGAGCTGACCAAAGTGCTTTACAATACATATACATAAACAGATCAACAGGCAACAATCAATAACAAAATAAATCATGCATATACCCAGGCAGAGAGCAGGATAAAAATATATAGCAATTAAAAGCCAAAGAAAAAAGTTGTGCTTTAAAAGACACAAACAAGGGGGCAGATCTGATTTGGTGGGGCTGTTTGCGCCGCAGAATGGGGCCCACAACTGCGAAGGCACGGTCACCCATGAGCTTCCGCCGAGCCCGAGGGATGGTAAAAAAAAGTAACTGGGCAGCAGACCTAAGTGATCTAGTTGGGGAATAAGGGGTCAAAAGGTCAGATAGGTAAGGGGGAGCCAATCCATGAAGTGCTTTATATACAAATAGTAAAGTTTTGAAATTGAATTCATAGAAAAGCAGTGATAGGAGGGAGAGAAGAGGAAATTGCTGAGGATAGATTTGAAAATTCTGATGGGGAGAGACATTGGGAGGAGATATGGGAAGGAGAAAAAATTAGATTGCAAGAAAAAGATGATATGAGGTGGTGGTCAGAGAGGTGGAGAGGTATGACGATGAAACTGGTGGTGGAGCAGTGCCTGGTGAAGTCCAACTGCCGAACCTCCTTGTGTGTGGGTGGAGACTGAAAGAGGTTTAGGTCGAAGGCAGTGAGGAGAGCGACAGTGCGAGTGAATTATAATGGACATGACTGCAATGTGCTTTTTTTTTATGGATAAATGCTATGCGATTGATCTTTGTGTCAAGCATTGAAATATGCAATTTCTCTTATAGTTTAAAAAAAATAGTTATAGATTTCAAGTTTGGGTGAACACATCCATGAAGCACTGAGTCGTTTACATTAATCCTGTTCTACTCAGGTAGATTTTGGTGTTCATGTTGAGGATAGAGTAATTAATTTTGATTTAGAAATGGAGACAACGTGAATATAATATTAGAGATAATTTAATTGCCCTGAAGAGATTTGATTTTCATAAGAAAGTGATTGATCTTTTTTCCAGACAGATATATGAATTTATTTCAAAAACTTGTTAACGGTGTGTACATTATGTGAAAACAACAATGATTGGCCTAGGGTTTTTTAATAAATGAAGGCTGTTCTGTATTTTTTGTAGTTGAGAAAGTAAGCTGCAAGGGTAGACTGGGTTTAATGTGTGATGTCTATTCATTCAGTTTGCCCCACTCGGATATTGCAAAAACACAATGAGCTATGGTCTAGCACAATAAGGGTGAGGAGAGGCAGTGGTCCAAATAAGATTTTATTTAATAAAATAAAAAAAAATTAAAAAAACAAAAAGGCTCTATATGAGTATAAATCCTAGATCTTAAACCCAAACCAAAAACGATTACCCTGCCTAATCTCACCAAGACACCCTCTACTTCCTCTTTTCAAAATCTCAATTGGAGGTTAATTTGAGGGCCTCAATCCTGTGGACTCGTGGGGATTGTACTGCTGGAGACCATGGTGGTCATTACCTCCAGCGCCCCCTGTGTTTACTCCTTTCACAGGAAATAAGAATGTGGCATGCCGCACGTGCATGGTTCAGGAATACTCAGAAACACTAAGGACGTTATCTGGGTTTGCACCCCGGCTTTATTTGATATCATTTTATATTTTTTGAACAAAAGAATAAAGCGTCTTCAAACACAACAATAACAAACTAAAGGTCAGTCTCTCCCGTTTTCCTTCTCTTTTCCCCCTCCACCTGTTTCCCCATATGGAACGCTTGTTCTCCGGCTGTTTCCGGATTCTGGTTCTGTTTGCCTCTCCTCTCCCTTGTCCCCAGCCCCCCAGCATCTACTTTAGTTAATAATCAAGTAAACAATACATTTAACCATTCAAGCCTAATTTCAGGCATGCAGATAAGGGTTCCACGTCCAGGTCAGAAATAATTAGTCTCTAGGGTTGAGGAATGCTTCATCGCAGATGTGCTAAGACCGAATATTGTAATGGAAGTTTATGTCCCAGCCCATGACAGATGCCATTCAGGCACGTCTGGTACAAGGTGAAAACTCTGTGGCGATGCCATTCCACTGCTATATTTTTCCCAGACTGAAGACCACTGAATAAATACGCTGGCAACCTGCTAATGGCACGTTACATAACTGTATCTAATAGCTTTTTTATTTTTCATCAGCAGAAGAAATAAGATTCTTACAATCAAAAGAAAACGCTAATAAATGCAGTTATGTAAAGTTCTAATGGTCCCAGCCTCAATGAGTGTGAAGTAAACTGTCTTGCAACAAACTCCAAAAAGATAATATATTCACGTATCCGTTTTCTCCATGACAGAGCAAATTAATGGCGCACACAACCCATTAAATAATTCAGTTATTAATTCAGACTACTACATTATCTTAAACAAGACTTGATAAAAAAACTACTGGTTTTTAGAAAATTAATTGAAATATGGGTAATTTTCTACCAACAAGACTGTGTTTTCTGCAACTTCTGTAATACTGGAAATACAATTTATGTATTGTGTTTACTGTTCCTAAGTTCCAAATATTCTGACAACAGAAGATGGAGTTGATCTGTGTGTCAAGGGAACATTCAGCTGCTGAGAATGTCAGGCTTCTGTTTTTGACATTGGCAGTTGCTGTTGTTCTAATTTGATCTGAGATAAGTGCATCATTCTGTTGTTGACTTTAATCACAACCACAGACACATCTATGTTGAGAAATGTCATCTGTATCCTCCTCCTAGTCACCCACAGCTGCTGATCATCAGTTTATTTGCTTTGCTTTCTTACACGGTCAAAGCCTTAGTGATGATCAGATCATTTCGGTTTTCAGAATAAATTGACAATTGAAATATGATCTAATGAGGCAAGTGCATTTAAAGAGAGTGCAAGTTATTTAGAGCTTTACATTTTGCATGCTGACATGATATACTGTGCCTGATGGATAGCATTTAACAATAGGGTTCTGATTTTTGTGCTGGGTTTTGGTGTCCAATGGTTATCATTAAACAAATCGGTTCTGGTTTTTGTGCTGAGTTTTGCACTTTGGTGCTTGTCGTTTGACAAAATGGAAGGTCTTACATAACACACCTCTCTAATGAAAAAAAATTTGGCTTGACTTTAATCATGCCAAAGTACTCAAATGTTATATGTAATTTTTTCTCTGCTATTTGGATCAAATTCAAAATTTTAAAGCACAATTTTCTTCTCATTGAGACATAGCTTAAATGGTGTTAGAGTTTAACAGTTCTGTTCTAAAAAAATAATTTGGCAGTGGCCTGCCAATTCACAGTAATTAAACATTTATGATTGGATTGTTTTTGCATTAATTCAAGCTGATTCTGAAGTTGTGCTCTCTCCAATTATCAAAGTAGGATTTTGATGGGAACTTTGGTGTTGGTCAGTGAGAAGAAATCTAAATGTGTGTGAGGTCCGGCATCTTCAGCTGTTAAAACTGCTGATCAGCGCTAATCACCCTGTTGGGATTTGTGGGCATGGTATCAGTTTGTGCTGCTCAGCAGTGCTCCAATGCACCATTAATGGGCTCCCCTGGAAACACAGGCAATGAGAGGTGGAGAACTGCATCACTGAGTGCAGCACATGTGTGCAGCATTAATTGGCTCCCCTGGAAACAAAGGCAATGAGAGGTAGAGAACTGCATCACTGTATGCAGCACATGTGTGCAGGATTAACGGGCTCCCCTGGAAACACAGCCAATAAGAGGTGGAGAACTGCATCACTTAGTGCAGCACATGTGTGCAGCATTAACAGGCTCCCCTGGAAACAAAGACAATGAGAGGTGGAGAACTGCATCACTGCGTGCAGAACATGTGTGCAGCATTAACGGGCTCCCCTGGAAACAAAGGCATTGAGAGGTGGAGAACTGCATCACTGCGTGCAGAACATGTGTGCAGCATTAACGGGCTCCCCTGGAAACTAAGGCAATAAGAGGTGGAGAACAGCATCACTGCGTGCAGCACATGCGTGCAGCATTAACGGGTTCCCCTGGAAACACAGACAATAAGAGGTTGAGGCAGCGCACAACAGTAGGGCTTGTATTGAGGCGTGTGGACGTTGGAGGAAACTAGTACACGACCGGGAAAGGGGGTGCAGCATGAAGACAGATTCCTTTGCCTCCCAAACCTCGGTGCGAAGGTGGTCACTATCAGCCTTCCCTTCACTTGGATACTGTTTTTGCTCAGGATGTGTTTCCTGCTGTTCAGATGCTATTATACAACACGGTTCATGTTTAATAAGCAGTTAATCTTTGTGTTTATCAGCTGACTGAACCAGTATTTTGCAAAATGACAGACTTCTATGGTGACTACACACCATGGAAGATACATTTTTTTCATTAGCATGGTTAAATCTCCCTTTAAAACATTTTAGCTCACCTTTCACCTTATGATGTCACACTTAACCTGGACATTGACATCTCAGTGACATCTGAGATGTGGAAAAACAAAACCAAACTAATAACTAATAACTGAGAAAAAAGGAAGCTGAAATAAAGTAGTATTAAGGGGAAAAACTCTGGGAGCAGAAGGCTCAGTGAGATTGTGACAGTGGTTTGAATCCAGGCCCTGGCCACACCTAAGGGGGGGACTTTCCTGTCTTGAGGGGAAACCCGAGTGACCAGCATGTTGTTATACCCCCTCATTACCTAAAGTGAAAAAGCGTGTCATGGTTGCACCTCATTATATACCCACGTTATCAAGTGGACAGGGGAGTCGTATTACATCCCATTATACACCCACATTACCTAAAGTGGACGGGCGTGTCATGGTTGCACCTCATTATACGCCCACAATATCTAAAGTGGATGGGAGAGTCGTATTACACCCCATTATACACCCACATTACTTGTGGACGGGGGAGTCTTGGTAGAAGGCTGTTATACTGAGGCTTATTATCTGCTTGTCTTGGCAGATCCAGAGTGTGACTGAGGAAAAGTTTTCTTTCCCTATAAGGTCCTGAGCGACAGCACGCCGGTCCTGTCACACGGGGAACATGTTATCACACAGTTGGAAGCTTTCAGGGAAGCTCATGTGTCCGGGGATCAGAAGCCTGTATTTGTCTACGCCGTCTGCAGGCGAAACATCTTTTGGTGGCGCATTTTTTTAAGCAATGCGGAGAGCCCTGCAAGGTTTAAATGAGTGACTGGAAGCAGCTCTAGCTAACAAATGCCTGGAAATTAAATCTCTCCCGTTGTTTTCAACTTCTTAAAATACTGCATTTGAAGAACTCACAATGAACGGGGAATGCAAAAGCACACAGAAAATTACAAGAAAAAGTCCCTAGATGTAAGAGAGCTCATACTGTATACTCAAGAAATACTGGTAATGGAGGGAAAAAAATTTGTTTCCAAATTATTTCATTTTAAGGAATTATTTGGACATAAGAATCCCTGTTGACTCCCGCTGCAGATGCATTTAAAAGAAAAGAAAAAATTTACCAGCATTGAAAATATGAAAAATCATGATGTGAAGCGCAGTGACAACTTTTGATGGAATTTCATTATTAGGGATTCTCCCTTTGCGGCCACTTTGCATGGCTGAGCTTTTTTATAAGTAGAAGAAATTAGATTTAAAAAGGAAGAAAAAAGAAAGAAAACGCTATTAGACATTTTCAAAGTTTTTGTCACAGCTTTGTTTGGGGCCCCTAGATATTCCCAGCATTCACAGCTCTCAGTCCAAAACAAACTGTCTCTGTCAATACTCAGTCCTGACTTCAGTAGTTTGCAGAGGTGGACTTGAATTTTCATTCATGCAAGCCTGCGGCTTCGTGCTATTATATTTAAATTTGAGACAAATGAGAGTATGAATTACAGTTACAAATAATTTTATCTTTCAATATCTTCCATATTCTCTCAATTTGTCAATGACAAAACCCAAGGTAAAAGGTAAAAATCTGACCATTATATTTAAAAAGAAAAAAAAAAAAGTTAAAGTCATAATGATTTAGTTTGTAATACTCACTGTGGAAAATGTAACTAACTTTTTATGAGACATGGCAAAGTGTTGAATTTTTATAATGTTGTCAGCTATAACACTGTTAGTAGTTATTATCGTTTAAAGGACCATACCTTGAACTTGAAGATACTAAATCTTCAGAATGAGACAAAGTGATGTTCTGTGGAAAAGATGTTCAGTGTAAAGAGTCTTAGGTCCCAGCAGGATTCTATAACACGGATTACTGCAGATACGAGTGCTTTGCCTGACACTTAAATTATGCTAATTCAAGAGATTTGAATGTGATAAAGAAGTGTCTGCCACATGGAGAATAGGTTGGAACAGAAAAGAGGCCATTGCATTTTTTGGCCTCAGTGTAACTGGATTGATGCAACATTTTGATGATTTTTTCTATCAGTTGTCCGTGTAAGCTACTCCTAAGAAAAGCAGAGGTAACTGGAGTGGACTGTGGCACTGATAGATTTGACTCTCAGCACCTAAATATTATTATAAACCACGAGTATTGGTTTGGAGGTAGGGGATTCAGTGGTATATCAGTTAGTTCAATTTACTGTATAAAATGTTTTTTGTTTCTCCTTGTTAAGTAAATACATATTTTTAAAGTTTGATATTAAAAGATTCAAGGATATCTTTATAAATGTAGTAAATAAATAATTTAGAGCCAGTTGCACTCAGGATAGGCATTTAAAGGGAGTCTATGTAAAAATCCAGACATTGATAGTTGTCCAGGCTGTTGAGTTTCATGATCAAGATCCACTTAAACACAAGTGAGAATTTAGTCATATTAATGGCTATAAAAGGGTTTCTGATCTCGACAGGTATGGTAAGAGGCCAGACAGGTTGCACAAGCTATATAAATGCTGTTTAACCATACTGAAAAACCTCAAAGGGTCACGTGATGTAGTAAACAGAGATGACAATCCAATTGTAAATACCTTGCCCAAATGAAAAGCCATTATTCCAAAACCGCAAAAATCCTCTCAAATTTCCATAATTCAGACAGCGGTCTTTCTACCAAAAATGTATGTGGTGCTCAATGGAGAGGCATGAGAGGGGAGAGCAACACTAGTTTCCATCTAATCCCTTAAACTGTAACAAAACTCCTTTCAGAAATAGGCTGTAAGAACATGCATGTCTTGTGAAGAAAAGGACATTTTTCACAGCAATCCATTCTGGGAGCAATACAATGTGAAGTGAATTATATTATAATTTATGTTATTGAATTTCTATCTACTGTTTATCAACCTAAACAGACGGCTATAGTTAATACAGAATGCCCATTTCGGCTCATCACATTGGAAGTGGCCAAATCAAATAAAAGGTTCCTGGTTTCATTGTTTTCCAGGTATCCTCATACATCTAAATGACATTTGTTGATGTTTAAGTCATTGGGATAACAGGGGTAATCAGAAATAAGACTGGATCCTAAACTGGTTGGTAGTGCTCCTGTCAATGCTAAAATGAAATCTTACAATTCATTTAGACAAACATTTTATGATAAGAACAGTCACTTTGAATTGACTTTTTAATTTGTAAATGAAATGACAATAAAAACTATGTTAGTAATAATCAGCAGTATGATTCAGTCGTTGTAATTGATAAAGATATAAAAGATAAAAATCTCTTCTCAGGCAGGTTGGTGTCATGATATGAATCTCCAAATGCTTGAACTCCCATAGGCCAAACATCATTTATAAATACGACAAAGCGATGGATAACTTCCCGCGGATTGTGATTTCTGTCATTTTCAGCCCATTTTCTTCTACATGAGTGTAGATGAGGCAAATTGTTTCTGCTTTGTTTGGTAATGTAAGGGTTTGGTCCCTAATGTGAAAATCATTTTCCTCTCAGATGTTGTGTTACCGTTGTTTTCCCTCTTCCCCCCTGTTAAAGGACCTGCTAACTTTGGCCATGTACTATATTACTAAAATGCATGATGTTGATGGAGGATAAGATATCTGAATATTTTGAGTTGTTCAGCCTAACATTGTTTCATCTATATGAAATAAAATGAAATATTCTATATGTATAACAGTTACAGTGTAGTTCTCCCACAAACTAAGTATCCCTGTAATCATACATGTAGCAATCGGATAAAGTGATGGGGTTTGACATGGCTGCACAAGGCCCCACAAGGTTCTGTTGAGGATTTTAACCCAAAAATATGAAGATCACTTAACAATATTGTGTGGTGTTCTTTTATGGTTTGTTTGTTTGTAGCTGTTTTAGGCTAGAGGCATGCTGTGTTATTCTCCAGTGCACTGTGACCCTAAATACAACAAATGATAATATCACTTGCCAATTTTGACCAGGATAGCACAAAATTGGCCACCTGTTGGGAGGGGCTGTACCTCTCATACAGCCTATGTATCCTGCAGTGTGTAAAATAAATGTTTGGTTTCGATGGCAATTGGATTGTAGGAGGCTAATCATCCTACTCCCTGTGTGCATGTGTGTGTTTGCCTGTCTGTCTACTTGGAATCCTTGAATCATAGAAGGCTGGGGTTGGGAGGTGAGGGAGAATGTAAAACCAGTCTAATAAATGGAGGGTCATGTTTACTTCGATTACTTCATTCCTCCTCCGGTTTCGCTCACAAGCCCAGGGTAGCAGTCCAGCTGGCTGCTGGTTTTTCGTTCAGTCAGGTATCAAAAACCAAGATTGATTGACCCAGCCAGAGACACTTCACAGAGAAATTTTCTGAAATAAACCTGTGCACCAGCGACCTGCAAAGAGCTTAATCATGTATTCATCAGGCTGAGCTCTTGGGAGTGTTGTGAAGCGTAATGAACTGCACCACCACTACAAATTCAAATTAAATATGAAAGGCTACCAGATTACATTGATATCCCTTTGTTAACCGAGGACGCCAGTCATAATCTACATATTGACATGTTGTTTAAAATATATGCGAACTTACCTCTAAAATGCTCTAAAATGTTGGATACATGTTATCTAATACTCGAGATGATATGAAGTTTCTAATAAAATTTACTCTTTCTACTAGCCGAGTCCTCCTTTGAGAATTTTCTGGACGAAAATAATGTCCCACACACACACACACCTATAACCACAAGGAATTGGCGATGCTTTCTGAACAGTCAAACTGGTGATGACTTTGCTTGCTGCCTATTTGGGTTTAATATAAATATTTTGAAAGAATGTCAGAAATTTTAAACACTTTGAATAGCCTTTTAGTGGGAGATTTCACCTAAGATGTAGAGCATCTGCAGCTGACTATCTCCGTTTCAGATGCAAAGCCACCTTTCAAACAATTTCAGGAATGCGACTAGATTAGCATATTTCCAAGCTTTCATTGGCGCGGTAAATTCTAATAGGATGCCTTTTCGAGCATGAAGAAAAACCGTGTTTATCGTTCGTTAGACTCCAACAATATTGTCAACGACAACTGTCTGCTAGTTCTCCACTGCAAAAAACACATTCCCTGTGCTCTTTAAACATTCAGAGGCTTTCTTCAAGATGTCTGTCAGAAAATAATGATCTCTGAGGCTCAATGACACATCGGGAGAGGGTAATGAGCTATGCTTTTATAGCTAACTTTTCTATATCACATTAAGATCACAATGGGAAGAGCTGATATGTGGTTTTCAAAAGCAAAAAACAATAAGTACATGGGTTCAATAAAACTAAAAGTACAACTATCAGCTCTTTGACTGTTTTGCCCCAGGGTAATATAGGCACTGGAGAGTTGTACTGGTTTATTTTACCAGAAACCTACTGGTTCAAATTCTATTGCTCTTGTAGCCCGGAGAAAAAAAAAATCTCAACTTGATTTAGTAAATATCTAGCTGTATTAACGCAATATAATGCGGTATGTAATGCCTCTCTACTATAGCAATTCATTTAAAGTGTTTATACTATAGCATTTTTATGAGGTTGACTACCAAAATTTAAAATAACATTAAGTAAATAAGCATAAGCTTTTCATGTCATCATGAAGCACTTATAAGTCTGGATTAAAATAGGCCTTTAGACTTTCTAAAAGCATGCAAACATGTCATAGCAACAATGACACAATAAAGAAAGAAAAACCATTGATTGCTGTGCATTTGAAATGCTCCACAATGGGGCATAAAGGTGGCGCGGTTGATAATGCTGCAGCCTCACAGCGCCAGGTCTGGCACCAATCCGGCATAGCCTTTGGGGGCTTGGCATGGTCTCCCTGTGTTTACGTGTGTTTTCTCGAGGTACTCCAAGTTTCTCCCACTGTCCAATAACATGCTCTTCAGGTAGATACAGTGGGGAGAACAAGTATTTGATACACTGCCGATTTTGCAGGTTTTCCCACTTACAAAGCATGTAGAGGT
>JAOYSI010000254.1:0-18441 GCA_025775065.1 Hiodon alosoides | reverse complement strand
TGTGTGTGTGTGTGTGTGTGTGTGTGTGTGTGTGTGTGTGTGTGTGTGTGTGTGTGTGTGTGTGTGTGTGTAAAAAATTCTCCCGAAAGGCTGTGTTTGATGGATTAGCTGACTATGTGTCTGAATGTATAAGCTGAACCGACCTAATCCACCCGTGGCCTTTTCAGGTGCTGCTGAGTGGCGGGGTGGATTCGACTGTGTGCACCGCCCTGCTGAACAAGGCCTTGAATCAGGACCAGGTCATCGCCGTCCACATCGACAATGGCTTTATGAGGAAGAGGGAGAGCCAGAGTGTGGAGGAGGCCTTAACTAAGCTGGGCATCAACCTTAAAGGTACTCCTCAGCCCGTATATATACATCTGTGTGTCTGGCAGCATCTGTCTGGAACCTGACCCGTGCCGCTCTGCAGGATCGATTTCTATGCTGGTCTCTTTCTCCCTCCGCAGTGGTAAATGCGGCTCACACCTTTTACAATGGCACCACCACCCTGCCCATCTCTGACGAGGACCGGACGCCCAGGAAACGCATCAGCAAGACTCTTAACATGACCACCAACCCGGAGGAGAAGAGAAAGATTATCGGAGACACCTTTGTCAAGGTTCCTGCCTGTTTGGTCAACAATAGTTTACTTGCTGATTGAATGCAGTGAAAGTGTTTGTCAATCTGAAATTAATTTTTTTGCCGACATATAAGATTGTTGACGTATAAGACCTACCACCCCTCAGGGCTGATTAGCTGTAGTGATTTCTTTAGGTGGCGAATGAGGTTATAGGGGAAATGAACCTGAAGCCAGAAGAGGTGTATCTGGCCCAAGGAACGTTGCGACCGGACCTGATTGAGAGCGCCTCCGTCCTTGCCAGCGGCAAGGCAGAAGTCATAAAAACCCACCACAACGACACAGAGCTGATCCGCAAGCTGCGTGATGAGGTACTACTGGCCCCGTGGTGTCTGCCGTGTGGGAATGTGGGGCAATACTCATCTCTTCAAAGCTGCTACTGCGGGTGATAATCGGGGGATTAAGTCAGTCCGTTAAGTTCAATATGAGAAATAAAGTTGGAGTGCATCAGTGCCCATATTGTGCATGCCGTACTGAGTTTGTTCTCCTCCCATTAGCCCTTGCTTTTCAGCATGACATTAGCCTACATACGGTTTAAAGGTGCTCCTTTTATGCTTTGCAGCTGCGGAGGGGAAACCCCCCCCCCCCATTTTAATCAGAGAGACTTCTGAATATATCTCCGGAATTCCTGCTGGATAGCGAACCTTGTAAACCGGTGCCACAAACCAACATGCAGTAAACACTTGTACAGTGTTTGTCCTGTATGTTGTTAGTTCTTTACAATAATGTCTTGATGAGGTTAAAATGGGCTTCCAGCGATTGTAATTGGGATAGCTCTTGGAGAGAGAGATATAGAAAACACACAGTGTTTGTTTTTGTTTTTGTTTTAAAGGTGACTCATAGGTAGGAATTTTGTATTGACGCCATGCTCGGCCTCTGCATTTGTCTGCAGGGAAAAGTAATCGAGCCCCTGAAAGACTTCCATAAGGACGAGGTTCGAGCACTGGGGAGGGAGCTGGGGCTCCCCGAAGACATCGTCTCTAGACACCCCTTCCCAGGTGCAGATTCCCCCGGTCACACACATCGTTTCTGTGTCCACAATCGCCTGCACACTGCACACACGACCAGATTAAACAAACATACAAAAATAAACACCACGGTTAGTTTTAGTGGAAATGTTGCAAATAGTGACAGTAGTAAAGCCAAGATGAATTTTTATATTTTTTACTTGGTGCACTTGCTGAAAGAGTTTTGTATACATATATGCAGGTCCTGGTCTGGCCATTAGAGTGATATGTGCTGATGAACCCTACATCTGTAAAGATTTCGCTGAGACAAACAACATCCTGAAGATTATCACAGACTTCTCTGCCAGTGTCAAAAAGGTGAGCCAGTACGAGCCAGTACGCCCCTGATCTGATTTGGGCTGGCCCAGGGTCCGTTATCTCACCCCCACCCACGCCCTTCCCCACTCCCTTACAGCCGCAGACCCATATTCTTTCATTAAACATGTACCCATTTAAAGACGGAGAGGGTCAAATTTGATCATTAAGAGCAACTCTGGCCTTTGAGAGATGAGGTTCCATAGGTAAGCAATTGGTGGATACCTGGATCACCAGGTCGGGCGATTCCTAATTCCAAGGTGCAATTTGTCAGGTGTCTAGATGGGGGATGCAAGCAATAAACATGAAGAGTATCTTCACACTAACGCATCATTCTGTAGTTCACTTTTATGAGTGTCAGTAAGTGTTGTTTTAGTATTCCGCAAAGGTTTTACCTTTTCGGTAATTTCATAGAATTTAAGTAAAGGTTTAACCAGTTTTGGCGTGCTCCTAAATTTTCTTACTTAGGAACACGGGTGCGCCTAGAAAAAAAAACTATTAAAAAAAAAAATCAAAATCCAATCACGGAATCCTACGCTTAAAGCAGTTAAAATGAACTTAAGTAATGCCAAGGACCTGCGCTGTTAAGCATAACCTGATGGAAAACCTTAAATTGCATATTTGAACAGCTCTGTGTGTTGATGTCTCACACTGCCTACTATAACGTCCTTTAAAATGGGGCTGTTTTGGCTGTAAGGCCGTTTGTGATACACTTAGAGGGCCTTCCCTTCTTTTTTTTTTGTCCTTGATAAGCTGCATTTGTATACTGACTGCACAAATTTTGCCATTTGAGTGACATGGTTATTTCTATTGGTTAAGTCAATCAAGCACTAGTACCGCTGGACTACAATGACCAGAAACACTTTACACTCCTAACTTTTCATAATATCTTTTACAAACATCAACTGTCTTATCAGAGGGGGATTTCAGCTATTAACTTCTGACATCCAACCTTTGCTGTTTTAGGGGTTGCGATCAGGAATAAATGTGTTTTTATTCAATTTTGTTTATTATTGTGTGAAAAAAAACGTTCTTTGGGTTGAACTCAGAACTGATCTGTCTACGTCTGTTTCTTCCCCACTGCAGCCACACACGCTTCTTCAGCGGGTAAAGTCCTGCATATCGGATGAGGAAGAGGAGAAGTTGATGCAGATCACCAGCCTTCATTCACTTAATGCCTTCCTCCTGCCAATCAAAACCGTAGGCGTGCAGGTGAGAAAAAGAGTAAAAACGTTTCTTCTTGACCATTGTCCCAGTGAGGGCCGGTGTTTGTTGGGCTTAAATTGCAACAGTAGGACCTTTGATCCCAGTGGCCCTGGTAAGCACTGTGTACGAGGCTTTAGGGCAGATTCAGGAGTTGTTTGCCGTGTGTTTACCCTCGGCTTGGCCGTGAACTTGTTCAAGTGTTTTTTTTTTTTTTTTTGAGTTTTCAGCCTTTCGTGACTCCGAGCTTGTGTCTATGAATCGGCGAATGATTTTAAAAAAAGAACCCAAAAAAAGATTCCAGATTCCTCTGTATGAATATGTTTGTGTGGTGATCTGAAATGTTTTTTTCTGTCCCTTAGCTGTAGGAGGGCTCAAGCTTACCTCTGGAAACGGGCGTATGCAGTTGTTTAGTTCCCCCCCCCCCCCCTCTCCACTTTGAGTGGTGTTGTGGTTACTGCACACCCACACTGTGGGGGTTGGTGAAGTGCACGTGGAGCAGTTGTGAAAGGCTGTGGTCAGGTTGAGGGGAGGCCGTTACGCGTACAGACGTGGGACACAGACGGCGGAAACGGCTCTGCGTTAATGGGGGCCGTAACGTGTACAGACGTGGGACACAGACGGCGGAAATGGCTCTGCGTTAATGGTCGCAGTTACGCGTACAGACCGTGGAAACGGTTCTGCGATAATGGAGGCCGTAACGCGTACAGACTTGGGAATGGCTCTGCGTTAATGGAGGCCGTAGCACGTACAGACGTGGTAAAGACATTGGGAATGGCTCTGCGTTAATGGAGGCTGTAACGCGTACAGTGGTGGGACACAGACAGTGGAAACGGCTCTGCATTAATGGGGGCCGTAACGCGTACAGACGTGGGACACAGACGGTGGAAACGGCTCTGTGTTAATGGGGGCCGTAACGCCTACAGGCGTGGGACACAGACAGTGGAAACGACTTAGGGAGAAACTGAGTCAACACAGCCAGGATGTCTCTGAGTTTGAGGCGGTGAGGGAATGGAATCTTACTGCAGACAGGAACACAACTCTGGGATGTTTTGGTTTGTGGGCACTTCGAAGTGTAACAACGCCCAGCAAACAAGCCCAGAAGAAATGCCCCGTCCCTGGGTGTTTCTCTGAATTGTAGCGCCACACTGCATGTTACTAAATTTAACCCGGGGCCAGGACTGGGTGACCTGGAGACTGGCTGTCTATAAATAATACTGGCCGTGTGTTACCACAGGTTGCTCTGATGGAATCGTGTTAAACCCACCAACATATTATTACGATCTTTTGCATCCTGAATAGAATCATTGTGGAAAGTTTTACTCATGGCCTATGGAACGAGTAGCAGACATGTTTTGTCAGGGTTGAGAAAAACATACACAAATATTGTGAGCGTGAGGCTCTGTGGCACTGTGAAATTAGATATTTATTTAACTTTTTAGATTACCCCCCTCCACACACAAAGTACTAATTTAGAGTGAACATGAATCCTGAGAAGGGGCCAGTTTAATATTGGAGGAATGGTTGGTAATGTGTGGTAATGAGTGCCCCCTCTTTCTCAGGGCGATTGTCGGTCATACAGCTACGTCTGCGGCGTGTCCAGCAAAGAGGCTCCTCACTGGGAGACCCTGCTCTTTCTGGCCAGACTCATCCCCCGCATGTGTCACGCCATCAACAGGTACGGTAACGCTGGTAACTGTAAAACTGTCCCCTATTGCACGACCTGCCCCCCCGACGTCAGCCAACCGTTGTATCTAGAATGTCTTTACCCTCATTTTTCGTTTTTTTTTTTTCTTTCTCCGCTTCATTGCTTTTACGTCATCTTTGGTCTTTGACTTAGTGGCCTAAAGAACAATGTGTGCTTTGTCCATCTCAGTCATACCTTATTTACTTGACGTACCCCTCCTTCTCCCCCTTCCCCTGGTCTAGAGTGGTGTACGTGTTCGGGCCACAGGTCAAGGAGCCACCCACAGACATCACGCCCACTTTTCTGACCACGGGCGTGCTGAGCACGCTGCGGCAAGCCGACTTTGTGGCCCACTCCATCCTGCGGGAGTCTGGTGAGGGCTAGTATTTGTTTATGGTCATCACACGCACTGCTTGCAGTTGACCCGGTGCCGGGTTGGGGCACCGTGTTTTGGTCTCGATGGGTGATTGCTTAGTTACGTTCCAGCTGGACACATCGCTAAAATTACTCCAGCAAAGAACAGTTGGATTTACTTATTTATCAGGTGACGTAATTGGGGCAAAAAATGTGAATCTGGCTGAAGATGTCATGGTGCGTTTCCCTTTCTCTTCAGGTCACTCTGGAAAGATCAGCCAGATGCCAATAATCCTCACCCCACTGCACTTTGACCGCGACCCCCTACAGAAGCAGCCTTCGTGCCGGCGGTCAGTGGTCATTCGGACCTTCATAACCAGTGACTTCATGACCGGCATTCCTGCAACACCTGGCAATCAGATCCCTGAGGAGGTACGTGCATGTAAAGAACAGTGTGCTGATGGGGAACGTGGGTTAACGGGAACAGGGCGGCGCTGAACGGTTCCTTGTCCTTTATCACCGTTTGTTGTGATAGGTGGTGCTGAAGATGGTGAACGAGATCAAGAAGATCCCAGGCATTTCAAGGGTTATGTTTGACCTGACGTCCAAGCCCCCTGGTACCACCGAGTGGGAGTAGAGCAGGGACGTCTCGCCTTCAGGACCTCTCCCACCGCCACACACTCCAACACCCCCCCTACAGGTCACCCCCCACCTTATTCCTCCCACCCCAAATAAGAACATTCCCAATTTTGGCAGTCAGTACTGTGACCAGCGCACACCTGAAGCGGCAACCTCTCACTGCCTCGTTTTTTGTTTGGTTTTTTTGGTGCGAGGGTTGCGTCTTATTTCGTTTCTAAACATTTTTTTATTCTGTCAGTGACTGTGCGTTGTGAAAATTTCACTAATGCTGCGTCCTTTAGAAGGTCAGACGTCAAATGCAAGGTGTGGAGCCGTCACGTGGTGTACCTAAAATCGAAGATTTGAGAGAAATTGCAGAAAGGGAATCTGCAGTGCCGAGAAAGGGGTTGAAAATGTTTACTTTTGCCTTTTCCGCATCAAACATTCTGTTTTAACTGGGTTCTCATAAAGAACATCAACAATCGGGTTTCCTGTGTATCCAAGGTCTTTTCATATAGCCTATTCAAATGTGACGGCCCCAAAGACAACAGGTGCTGTGGCAGAAGTAATTAAGTGCGGTAAAGTCACATTTTTAAACTTTTGCCAAATGCAAATGAGTGTAGAGAATGCACAGATCCTGCCGGCTATCCCCCCCCACCCCCCCAGTATGAAAGTGCCAGCGATGCATACACTGCTTAAGATGGAGACGGAAAAGGCTTAGCTACGTGTAGACAAGTTATGTGAAGTGCGCCGCCCCGGTCCTTGGCTCTCTCTAGGCTTTGATGAAAACCCCTTCCTGATGGACTCTCCCTTCCTGAGAGGAGTGTGAAGTGTATAGGTTGTTTTTTTTGTTTTTTCCATGCTGCAATAAGTGCTTTTTATAAGAAAAGTATGACAAAAAAAAAAAAGAAAAAATTGCGAGATGGTGAACAGTGGTGAATAACTTGGCCATTGCCATTTGTATTTGCATACAGTGCAACACCATAATGGTCATCCTCACCGCAGTGATTCTGCTGTTGTTTAAGGTCATCTTTTGCACTTCAATTGCATCCCATTTTACCTAATGCCTTGGTGCTTTTCTGCAAAAGTAAGGTGACGATATTTTCAAGGCGGTTGTGTGGAGTTGAGAAAGAAGCGTGGGGTGTTTTCCAGAGTCGGGGGTCCTGTCCCGGTACTGGGCGGCTTTGTGTACGCCTGAATGAAACAAATGACGTTCCACGGCCCAAAGCCGGTACGTTTCGGTGTCCAATGTCTCGGTGACCTGATGCCATTTATACCCGATACTGCGGTGAGAGTAAAGGAGGAGGGTAGATGCTACGACGGCGTCCCACCAGGCCCTCTCTCCTAGTAACTTAAACTTTGGCCTCAGAATCTTATCTTCTGACGTAGATCAGTTTTATACGGTGGTAATATAAAGCTCATATTTAGGTATTTATTGTCTTTGTACTATACATTAAATGCCGTGTTTGTTCATCACCACACACAAAAAAAGAAGAAAGCTCAACAATGCAAGCTGGACTTTTTCCGTGTCTTAATTGCAATTTTTGCTCTTAATGTTCTCCCTCTGTGTCGCCTTTTACATGTATACTTTCTGTTTGTCTCCTCGGAAAAAGAAACTGGTTTCAACTAACACATTTTATTTGGTAGGTGGGTTTAACTGCAATATGAAATTAAATCTTAAATTTAATTTATGCAATTCTATGTTTAAAAGAACAATGCTTTTTCCTTCTTAATGTGCCTCAAACCAAGCCACTGCATGCAGTTTCAACATTGAAATTTGTACAATGAAAACCAAGCTTTAATAAAGATGTCCATGTTGAAAGAGCTTTATTTTTTTTTTCTCTCTCTCTAATTTACTCGAGATTAATTATGAAAGCACTTTTAAATAATTGTTAATGATATGTGGTTTAATACAATCCATTGGAATAAATTTGGTTGTTTTATGTGTTTTATAATTGGTTGTGGTCAGGGGCACCAGTAAGAATTTTGGTCCCCATGAAGAGATTTCAATTTGCCCCCAAGACCCCCACGAACAAATCTTCATTCCAAGCTTTTCGAACGTCCCTGGTTGTGGATCTGACAAATAGTTTTTTCCTTATTCACATTTTTTCTTGCGAAGCTCTTCTTGGAAAAGAATGGCGAATAACGTAATTGATTTATCGTACATCCTGTCACAAGAGTGATTTACTCTGGTCATCCTTTTTATTCGTGCCTCGTGAGGGTCACAAGGGTTCGATTTATTCGACTGTCTGCCATCCGGACATTTGCTGTACAACCAGAAAGGTATTTTAAGCTGCGGTCTCCGCTCCACTGACATTAATTACGTACACTTAACAAGGATTCATGCGTTTGTAATTTAATTAAATTTTCTTTATCCCTCTTCGCCTCAATTATACTCTGTCTAAAATAACTTCGGTACAGCAATAATCAATATATTCAACGCACATTGCTGCAATTTAAAAGATATTGTACTGTACTAGAAAGAAAACTACGCAAAATTAACAACTTACACGTGTTACTATGACGCCCTCTAGTGGCTACAGAGCTGAACTTAACATCTCGCCATTATGAGGCGTACATCGTCGCTCGAGACAAACAGAATCTCGTGTACACGGGGACATTCTTTCCATTAGTTTTAAGGTATTTTGGTATAGCCTATTTTTTTCAAACCTGTTTTCTTTTCTAAAATTATTTTAACGTAACGTACGCTATGTTATTGTGTACATTGGGATGTATTCATCAAACAGTTAAATCCATTACATTATTCTCAATGTTGTTTTTTTTAAACATACGTGCATGGGTTTACATTTACGTTTTACTTATTGTCTTGACGATATTCACTCTGTATTTATTGAATCGATAACCATTGTTAACTTTGTTGGGATTTTGTATTTTTTTTTTTTAGATTAATCCAACTAATTGTTTGTCGGAGTGAGTCATGCGCCGTTTAATTATATTAGATGCCTGTTTATGAGCACCGACTGCGTTGTAATTGGTGAAAAGAACAAACGCCCCTTGACTCCTCAGATTTCTGTAATTGAGCTAGGGTTCAGGTGCGCGGCTCGCAGTTGATTGAGGGACAAGTGTCGACAAGCACAACCTTCAACAACAACCCGGAGATACTGTAGACACTGTATCTGTTATCATGAGACGCATGGGGACTAAATGTTAATGTACAAAAGCGTTCGACCACAGTGCCTGCACAAGTTGATACATGCAAACCACAATAAATTAGCCCCAGTGGCTTTTTGTGTTATGTCTCTCATCGTGCTGCCCCCCATGGGATCTGAAGGTAATTAAATCTGATGCGGACTTCCCATCACCAATTTTATTTTAATATAGCCAGACATTTCAAATCCAAATTATACAAGTGTTTGATTTATTTATTCAAAAGTAAGAGGCACACAACCCTTCAAATTGGCATATTGAGTAACATATTTTATGTATCTGTCGTCGTAAGGCAATCTCTACTTAGTGGTTTAGCAAGGCATCTAACCTGTAATCGTGTTTAATTCCATTTCTAATAAAATGTCTGAAACCGTGCGTGCCACCCGTCCTACTGCACAGAAAGCCACTTTCTGCTTTATTTCTCTCATTGCATGTGTCTACACACTTTCTGCTAGTAACGTATTCGGTTACACATTTTTTTTGTTTTTTATGAGAAAATAATGCTCCTCGTTATTGTTGTGTGAATTACGTATTTGCAATAATTACATTAATCAAGATTTTGCTTACGTGACAATTTGGGGGATTTTTTTTGTTTGTTATAACTTCTGCATGGGAGTAAAAGACAGTTGCTCCACGGCAATATGTTTTGAAAAACTGTCTTATGCAACACAATAAATCCCTTGAGGTAAGAGCGAGGTTGTACTGCAAAGAATATTCACTCCTTCAGAACAATCTCAATTAGGACCCTGAAGGCCCGGGCAGGCTTTTGCCTCACATTATACTATACGAATGTAGATTTCTGAAGTGCTAAAATGAAAATCATCGTTCTCTTCGGAATATACGTTTTTTTCCAAGTTTTCGCTACTGTTTCAACAGAATCGAGCTGTAAACTTAAGGCCAAATTCAACCTGAATGGATACAAGGACACCGAAAAGAAGAAGGTCATTTTAGGAGGGATGTTTCCCGTCCATCACCGTTTAGTCACCTCCGACACCAACACCTCATCGGTGCCCACGTCTTTGGGATGCGAGAGGTAAGGGTTGCAGTGTGTTATAAAGGAGGCCCTGTGTTGGGGTTTTGCGTTGTGGACTTGTGACGGGTGTAGAAATAGTCTGTGTGTGTATGCTTATCAAACATATGTGCAAATGCTTTTCTAACTGGTAACTGTTCTTCTATACTAATAGGAATTTATACCGTTAAGTAGAGACTTTAATTTATAATGTTCAATTATGTTTAATATCTGTAACAAATAGAAAGCGAACGCTTGCAATTAAGTACAGGGCTTAAGTTTAATAGATAACGCTGATTACATTTCAAATGTTCGAGTTTGGTTTGTCGTTTCTCATCACTAGTATCTGCTTTCTCTCTGTTCTCTCGCAATTATGAATGTTTGGCTCCTCCTCAAAATAGGCCACAGTTTGTGTTTACATTTTACTCTCCAATGAACTGAAGGACCGCTCTCAAGCTCTCATTTTCTGAATACCTACCAGACAAGTTCTGAATAAGTCCCGCCCCTTTACATGCATGCGGTGGGATTTTCTATCATTCATTGTTTTAGGTTTCTTCACTAGATAAACGAATCAATCTCTCAATCAATTATATCAAAACAAATAACTGACATAAATTAAGAAATGTTCTAAGATCTACGTTTAAGCAAAATGCTACGGTATTTTATAGGAATGTCATGTCGTTTTAAAGGGTCAATGTAAACTTATTTTATAACCATTTTGATTTTTAGATTGGCAGTGAGTCTATATTTATTTCAAATAGTTGTTTAGTTTGAAATGTATGTGTTCATATATCAAGCATCAACGGTGATAAATACAAACATATAAATTAACATATGGAATCTCTCAGTTTATGCGTATATAACATTTTCAGTTATTTACGATAAAATGTAAAATTGTTAAGTGTCAATAACACTACTTAGGGCCAAGTATGTCCTCTTTTTTTTTTTTTGAGTGCGAGATCATTTCTCACATTTGTTCCTTCAGCGCCCTCTAGCGAAATTATTAAATGATCAACTTCTCATGCCTTTTATGAATTCTCTCCGTAGGTTTAATTTCCGAACGTTCCGTTGGGCTCAGACCATGCTGTTTGCTATTGAAGAGATAAATATGAACGAAGAACTACTGCCAAACACGGACCTTGGCTACGTAATTTATGACTCGTGCTTCACAATCTCTAAGGCAGTGGAGGGCACACTGACCTACCTGACTGGGCAGGATGAGGCTGTTCCCAACTATCGCTGTGGCTCTGGGGCACCACTGGCAGCCCTTGTGGGTGCAGGGGCGTCCGACCTTTCAATCGCCACTGCCCGTATTCTAGGCCTCTACTACTTCCCCCAGGTATAGTGAGGTGTGGAATTTGCTATAAGCTAGTGTTAAATCAAATGCATCATTTTGAAAAAGAATATATGTACAAATAACATTTATTCACAATATATGCCCAATATATGTAAACTAATAGTGAGTGAGTATGTCTTGTGAAATGGTGATCCACACTTCTTTCAGAACCTTCAAAACATTAAAGTTCTTGGAACACTTTTTCCCACCTCTCACTGAGAGAGAAAAGGAGATTTGGACTCTGGACAGGCCATTCCTTTAAATGGAAGACACTTTAGGCTTTCGCTTTTGATACCAAGTTTTAAAAGAGTATTTTTCAGAGCAGTATATGTATCAATTCAAGTCATTGCCACAACAATTGTATGCTCTTGTTTCTAAAGCATTCTTAATGAAAAGAAAAACATGCAAAGCGGGGTGTACCTCAAATGAAAAGCATTAAGTGTTTTTTTTTATCGTCATTCATCTCCTTCTGTAGGTCAGTTATGCATCCTCATGCTCTGTGCTGGAGAACAGATTCCAGTTTCCCACCTTCCTGCGTACTATCCCCAGTGACGTACATCAGTCTCGGGCCATGGCCCAGCTGGTTCTCCACTTTGGCTGGACCTGGGTGGGCACCATCGCTGCGGACGATGACTACGGAAAATACGGCATCAAGACCTTTAAGGAGGAGGTGGAGCAGGCCGGAGTCTGCATCTCCTTCGCAGAGACGCTACCCAAGGTGAGTTCCCCGGAGGCCATGCAGCGCATCGTGAAGACGGTCAAGGAGTCCACCGCCAAGATCATCATTGTGTTCTCCTCTGACGTGGACCTAAGCCCCCTGGCTGAGGAGCTGATGCTGCAAAACGTCACCAACCGCACGTGGATCGCCAGTGAGGCCTGGGTCACCTCCGCCCTCATCGCCCATCCTGGGATGCTCTCAGTCCTGGGTGGGACGCTGGGCTTCGGTATCCGCAGGGCAGAGATACCCAGGCTGAACCACTATCTTAGAAAAATCGACCCGTACGAAGACCCCCTCACAATGGAGTTCTGGGAAAATGCCTTTAACTGCACAATGGTCAAAGAGCTAAAGAGCGTGATGCTGAGAGGGATGGGGGAGTTCAACGACTCAGCCACCAGGGCCGGCGGGGTCCCCAACGGCCTTTGCAATGGCCTCGAGTCCCTGGAGTCTCTCAACAACACCTACCTGGATGTGTCTCAGCTGCGTCTCACCTACAGTGTGTACAAGGCTGTCTACACAGTGGCCCACGCCCTGCACAATCTAGAGTACTGTGTGCCGGGGAACGGGCCCTTCGACCAAAACAGCTGTGCCAACATTTCCAACTTTGAGCCATGGCAGGTAAAAATACCAGGGCATAAAAACAGTACTTGTGTGTATCGGGCTGCATTAACATTACCCCTTCCAAGAGCTGTGCATAAACGCTCATAAACAACTACTCTATTTTAGCACCCCCTTTTTACTTTGGTCAGAAGCAAATGTCAGTTAGCAGCAGCTGTTAGTGCTGGCCCTAGCATACAATTTTGATAAATCCGTGTGGACTTATCTTCACAATTCTCTCATTTTCCCTCATCTGCAGTTGATGTACTACCTGAAGAACCTCAGATTCCAAGTTCCGCACACTGGTGAAACCGTCTTCTTTAACGACGGGGACGTGGATGGGTGGTATGATATTATCAACTGGCAGAGAGATGACGAGGGCAGAGTCACTTTTGTTCAGATTGGCCATTACAATAGTACGGCAGCCCCTGAGAACAGGATGTCCATCTCCAACGACTCCATTATCTGGAACAATGACGATGTGAAGGTCAGTAGCAGGGAGAGACGGCGCAGAGAGGCTTGTCTTCTGTATACAAATGAGTCTGCAGTTTGTTTAGAGCTAATTTAAAATGATTAAAAAACATCCTGGTTTGTCCTACAGTCTTCTGAATCAGGTTTACTTGTATAGATACATCACCTGCTTGCATGAGAAGAATGCTTTTAGTAATGAATAACCCCTGTCACATGATTTGTATCGTATTTGAACCGAATGCATGTTTTTCATTGTGCACGTTAAAGGATATCTTTGAAAAAGTAGGGTATTTAAATATCTGATTTCTGCGCCACACCCTTTCTACCAAGACTGTATTATACCCATGCACTTAGTGGCGAGCTCTACTGATATGTTGCAGGCCCCGCGCTCAGTCTGCAGTGAAAGTTGTCAGCCAGGCACCAGGAAGGGCATCCGACAGGGCGAGCCCATCTGCTGCTTTGACTGCATCCCCTGTGCCGACGGGGAAATCTCCAATACAACAGGTAATGACAGCCATCAATGTATTTCTGAGTCATTTTCAGGCAATGTATTTTTAATGAAGCAACTGACATGTGGACAGTTAGTGAAATAAATTGCAAACCTGGGAGCTATTTTTGCACCAACTCCTCATCTTGTTGAGTTTACGTACAATTCCTTCAGAATAAGTCTGAGGGCAGTTTGAGAATAATTGCATGGTGAATAAATATTTAAAATGTAAAAACAAAAAACACTCCTTGCTGGTCACGTTTCTCCTTCATGACGAGGTTATGGTGGTCTGTTTGGTAGGTTGGGTATGAGACTCAAAACTCCATTGGTCACATTAAAGATCTCTCTATCTCTGTAAAGTATTGGCAGTGTGATGTGGGACAGTGTACTTTCTCTCCCAAATAGTTAAACACCAGAGTAGTAGTAGCAGCAGTAAAAGCCAATTTGAACTGAAAGAAAAAATGAACTATCAATGTTACAAAATCTTCAGTCTGAAGATGCATGATCTACATGCATAGAAAAGATATTTTGAATATTTACATTTTACATTTTAGGCATTTAGCAGATGCTCTTATCCAGAGCGACGTACAAAAGTGTTGTAGTTTAGGGTTAAAGTGCAATAAGAAACTGAGCTACCAGGTCCTACTACTTAGAGAAGGTATAAAGACTAATGCTGCAAAGCAGATAACATGAGATCAATAAACATGCAACGTACAAAAATAATCTACGTATAAATATTGCCATATGCACTGTACAGTACACTCTCTAGCACAAAAAATGAAATAAAAAATTTCATAGGGGTTTCTTAAGAAATCAAGTAAGGGAAATGGTTTATTACGGCTCGTACATTACGTTTGTCCTATATAGTATAGACTGTAAAAACCTGGTCTTTTTTTCTGTGCTAATTAGTTACCACTGTGATGGATGAATACCAACATGTATTTTAAACGAGAAATATGCTCAGATTTACTAAAGCTTCATGTACTTTTAAATGCAAATATGATGGAATCCTGAAAGATATAAGGCAATGTTTTAAGTTATGTGCCATTTACAGTAGTGTAATTTACTGGGCTTTTCTGTGTGCTTGTCAGACTCGAGGGAATGTATCCAGTGTACGGAGGACTATTGGTCCAATGCCAACCGTGATGCCTGTGTGCCTAAGACAATTGAGTTCCTGGACTTTGTGGAGCCCTTGGGCATCACCCTGATTGCTATTGCTATCTTTGGTGCTCTAGTGACTATCCTTGTTGGCTTGGTTTTCCTGGTAAACATAAACACCCCCTTGGTGAAGGCCAATGACCCCGCTCTGAGCTTCTCGCTCCTCTTCTCCCTGGTGGTGACCTTCCTGTGTTCCATCGTGTTCCTGGGACGACCCCAGCCCTGGTCCTGCATGACCAGTCAGGTAGCCCTGGCTCTGGGCTTTTCCCTCTGCTTGTCCTCGATAATGGGCAAGTCCGCTCTACTCATGCTCCGTGCCCGCGCAGCCAAGGCCGCCAAGTCCGCCAAGTCCAGCGAGCCGAGCGACGACACCAGCAAAGAGACGGATGGAATTCGGCCTGGCCAGCAGAGGGTGATTGCGGTAGTCGGCACGCTGATCCAGGCTGTGGCCTGCGCCGCGTGGCTTGTGCTGATGCCTCCGTACCCGATTAAGAACACGGCTGCCCAGAACATCAAGATCATACTGGAGTGCAACGTGGGCTCCATCATCTTCATCTGTGGAATCTTCGGCTACGACATTTTGCTGGCGCTGCTCGCCTTTGTCTTCGCCTTCGTGGCTCGCAAGCTGGAGGACCACTTCAGCGAGGGCAAGTGCATCACCTTCGGTATGCTCGTCTTCTTCATCGTCTGGATCTCCTTCGTGCCCGCCTACCTCAGCACGCGCGGCAAGTTCATGGTGGCCGTCCAGATCTTCGCCATCCTGGCCTCCAGCTTCGGGCTGCTGGCCTGCATCTTCCTCCCCAAGTGCTATATCCTCCTCCTAAAGCCCGAGAGGAACACGGAGGAACTCCTGAGACCCCGGTCCAAACCCCGCAGCAGCCCAGCCACGGGCACATCTCCCTCGGTTGCAAGCGAAAGCAACGGCACCACCGTCTCCACCGTCTCCTTGGATGACTAAATGTTCACCTTCCCAGTACCCGATCCCCCTCAATCATCAACAGACATCTCCAGGAAATAAGGGCCCAAACTGCTGACACTGTACAAGGTGTGATATTTGATTGATAGATTTTTGTTAGATGTGCAGTACACAATCTAAATTGTTCTTATATTTGTTTTATGTTTTATTTAGTAATCTATTCAATATTTATCAGGGGATTTTTCCCAGGGGTTTCGGGCATTTGAACAGCACAATGTAGTTTCACTGCAGTACAGTGACAATACACACACACATACACACATATATAAATAATTTTATAATGCAATGAAGTGAAGATTATTCAGTAGATTAACTAAGTATGGGCAGCATTTACGCTCTTTGTTTCATTTACTTTTCTTTTCCTGGTGCATGGCATCACTTTCACTTCTTCGGGAAAAAAACTATTTTAACACAAAAATCTACGTAAAATCTGAGTTGTCGCTTAAATTAATCATGTTGGTAAAATTAGGATTACCAAATAACAATCTGTAGGTCATATTTAAAGATTTTAAAAATTTTTTAGAAACTTTAATCCAACATAAATCTCTATTATCAATTAATTGAACTGCAGTTATTACTTCCATTTGCATATTTGTCTGATAATGTATATCTGCTGTGTAGACAGTTAAAAATGAAACTGCTGCTAAAGTTAATAAAGATTGTTTGTACTCACACATCTTTGCATAATTGTATTTTTAAAAGTGTTCAGATTCAAGTGCCCTGATCGTATGCAGTGTAAATTGTCATTTTGCTTTTGCAAGGTTATCTCACTGAGATCGTACTCTGCAAATTCACTCTTACAGTCTCATTAGAGGGAGATGTTGCAGTTAATCTGTCTCTTACGGTCTCATTTGTATGCAGCAAAGCCCTTCGCTTTCCTTTCTTTTCATGCTACCGTGACAAACTTTTTGGGCCTCTTTTAGGATGCTGTAGGTTGACACAAACCCCACGGCTTGATAATCTCGACTTCAAAAAGTTCCATCTGTGATGCCCCCCGCCACCCCCCCGCCAAGTTTTCCTGTCACTACTCCAAAGATTTACGATTTCCCTCCGTCCCCTGTCATGCCCCCCTAACCCATCCACCTTGTCCCCTCCTCCCCTGCCATGTTCCCCCATCACCTCCCTGTATTGTTCTATAATTGGATGAGTGAGAGGAGTGGCTAGGCATGCCCGCAGAAGGCTTGTGTGTAAACAAATCTGAGAGCGGGGGAGGGGGTCCGACGCAGCGGCCACAACAGGGGAGGGGGGAGACAGGAGATAGCCGGCGCCAGGAAGACTCAGGTATGGAACACAATTGCATGGAAACATTTATACTCCGATCATACGAGTGCAGACATGGCCATTCCGCTGGAGATGGGAGCACGCCCCGACTTCAAAAGCTGCCGACCGACTGGGTCGGGCTGCTGGGCGAGATCCCAGTCTGTGCTCATGCATGTGACTCTGGGGTGTCACGGTGAGGGTAGGTGGGTATGTGCGCCTGCCATTTGTATTGGGTAAAATTTAGGGGTGTGGGCCACAGACGGAATGTGTTTTCCTGCCATTTTCCCGCATTCTGCTGATGGCAGAGGACAAAGTGGGAGAGTGAGTCTCGAGCACAACCTGACGCTTGGGTATTCCAACAACACACTAAGCTGTCTTCTACAGAGAAGGAAAATTGAGTTTTAAAAGCTATACAATTAACTAAATAATCTATATGCTGTGGTCATCCGCCAGATGTATATATTTCTTATTTAGTGTTGCACACACCTCTGATCAAATAGTAATTAAGAAGAAAAAAATGACTTGCCTGTTAACCGCATTGGAACAATAATAATAATAATCTATTAAAAAGAGTTTCAATTTGTTATTTTTATAAACTTTTCAAACATCCTGTATCATATTGTTGATCTTGGTCCCTCCATGGATGTAAATCCATGGCGGGACCATCAGTAGAATCCAAGGGCAAGTGTGAATGTCTGCATTGCTGTTAGATGTTCTTTTCCTGCTTTAAATCACTTGGCCCTGGGGATAGTAGTGCTCCACCTTGCAATTATTAGAAGTCACAGGATGTGTTAAATAGGATAACTGAGAAAGATAGAAATCCACTGCAGATCCCTTACTAGATACACAACAGTTTCTTTCAGAACTTTATTTTGTGCCGTTTTTCATTTCGTATCATCTGTTTAGGTTTACGAATAACAGAATCTGTATACTCGTATATATAATCTTTATTTATCACCTCGAAGCGGAGTGGTTCGGAAAACCGTTGTCGGCAAATTAAAGAATCCTCTCTAAATTTATTTATTTCAGCGTTTAAAGCTGCAGCTCGTAACGTTGTTTTATCGCTAGGAATCCATGTAGCATGTTTTAATCCGATATACGCGGTTACATAAAACTTGGACGAGGCAGATGTATTTAACTTTCATGTGTGTGAGTGATTCTATTTAAAAAATAAGCGCAGTGGTAGTCTTTCGTAGTATCTGCCGAACCTTAATCAAAAGGTGACCATGCGAAACCAGAAAAAAACATAAAGAAAATTAAGTCTGTCCTGATGACTTTCAAATGAGGTTTATTGCCAAGTATGCTTACACATACAATCAATTTTACACGGTGACAGAAGCCTCCAGTGCACAAACAATACAGCAACAGACAGGGACAATGGTAATTTAGAGGTAGGATTTGTTTAAATAAATATAATTGACTAAGATGTGTATTGCACGTAATTATTGCAGAATGGGACAG
>JAOYSI010000253.1:0-18442 GCA_025775065.1 Hiodon alosoides | reverse complement strand
AGCGCTGTATAAAAATAAAATTGATTGATTGATTGATTGATTGATTGATGTAGCGAAGATTGTTCTACACTACATTCCTTGGTCAAAGTCTTATGATTAAGTGGTAAAACCATAATGTGTTGGGGGAACACCTGCATGCACAGAAAGAAAGACCAGGACTGGAGTAAAAGTTAGACACTGACATTTAATGGCAATTACCTGGAAGATGATACAAAGCAGAAAAAAGCATTTCTGTTGTTATAAAAAAACAAATCCTTGAAGTTGAAGGCACAGAGAGTGAAAGGCAGTACCAGCATGTAGCCAACAGTCATGTGGCAGTACAGTCAGCCAATGGTCACAGGGAACGTGGCCATTGCCAGGCAACAGAACTGCAAACGTTCGACAAGAACCAGTGGCGCCGACTAAATAAAAGGCAAGGCAGAGTCTTGGATATTACCCCCTTATTTAGTGGGTGGAAACCGTAAAGAATGTCCTTGTTTGAGGACCAATGATTGTCCTTGAGCCACATCAGCAAATCCAACAAGACTGACCAAGTAGATCAAAAGAGCATCAGAGAGCTCCTTGGTCACCCTTTGAGGTAGGACCACACTTTGAGTGCCCACTGTGAAAGCATTAGGGAACACACAGCCTAGGCAGTTGATTAACACCAGACCACAGCCACGGAAGCACCTTGGGGCAGAAACGCCCAGCTACCTAACTTCACTCCAGAAGGCACAGATACACCCTAAAACCTAACTTCACTCCAGAAGGTACAGATACGCCCTGTTACCTAAATTCACTCCAGAGCCAGATAGGCACAGATCACAGGTCACACTGCGACCAAACTTTATTCCAGAACCAAACAGGCACTTGTTAGTTTCTTCAATTAGAAGCACTTCTTATCAGAGCATGGGGATGTTAGTTCAAGACAAAACAGATATTTCTCTCACTTACATACATAGACACCTATAGACACAAACATGTGACTTCTGGCTCTATGTGCCACTAAATGCCTCCCAATAAGAGACAAATAAGAAACTTGTAAGCACCATTGCAGACAGAAGAAAAGAAGATCAGAACAGGATCAGAAATGTTAATCCTCGATGCTCTGTGCAGACAAAACAAGGGTTTACCCAGCAGATCCTGCTGTTAAGCCCTCTCAAAAGAAATCACACTTGTGTATTAGAGTTATCAGACAGGTAACACCCGGAGCATAACTCTGACTGGAATTTCTGTTTAAGTGGGAGCTGCTGCATATCCTGTCCAGCCCAGGTCCACACAGGTCTAGCAAAGCCTTGTCAGAAGGCACATCAATAGACTCAGACACCCACGTACAACCTAGTCTCCGCCCACTTCACCAGTCTGAATTGTCACCGCCGATTATTTCAGTCAGCTAATTAAGGTCAGCCTTGACAGCTAATTTCCACCCCTGACACAATGTTTAAGCAATCATTTTAGAGCAGGGGATATGCAGAAATATATGGAGGCAAACAAGGTAACAATGAATTAGTAGTAAAGCCAATTGACATTAGCTAGTCATATTGGATATATGTGTAAAAAAAAAAAAAAATAATAATAATAATAATTTTTTACACTGTACATTGAGGCAAATAAGCTATAAATGTTGGGGGGGTAGGACACAACAGGAGGAAGGTCACTGATCGGACAAAGATTTAAGATCTAGGTCAATGATGTACAAGATGCAATTTAATGGTGCTCGGCCATCTGACGACTCTGTGGTGGGGTTTAAAACTGATCTGAGAGCAGTTCGCACAGTCGCTGTGAAACTGAGTCCCTGCTGGTCCGTAGTGTTAAGCGATACATCTGTGGAGACAAGGGCAAACAGCATCAGGCTGGAAACAGGTGGGGAAAGTGGGAGGAGACTGGAAGGGTGGCAGAAAAATTACCTGCGCTTGTGTGTTGGGCTCCAATCTCATTAAGCATCCCACCTGAGTGGTTTTAGTGTGGATGACTCCAGCACCAACAAAGTTGGAGGAATTTGGGTCCACCCGGTCCAACAGGGCAACCCCAAAACCGATGATCTGAAACATAATAAATGGTCGTGGATTAAAAAAAAAATTAGCATTTTACTAGATACATTTTAAATAAAATATCAACTTAGCAGTAGAGATGAGTATAATTCTTAAAACATTAAACTTTGCATTTAAACATTTTTCATCATCTTCTACCAGTACCATCAGTTTATCCCCCATAGTAAAGCTCAATTCTCAAATTGACTGTTAAAGTCAATTTAGAAAATGACTTGACATTGTGAATTTACATAAACCGTAAGTTTAGAACAGACTCAATTAATTAATTTAATTTAAATTCTGAATTGTTTGCAACTGAACAGAATTGAGCCCAAACCTTGGTATACACTAAAAAGCTTGATTCCAAAAGAAATCTTTGCAACATCAATTGCTTTTCCAACACTATTCCATTTCTTATCAGCATATTTGGGTGATGGTTGACTGACCGTACCTTGGCTTTGGTGACCTCAGTGTCCATGGAATGCTTGGCTTTAAAGATCTTCTGCACCTCCTGCTGAGGGCTATGGAAGAAAGATGGAGCAATACATTTCCACAACACTACGACAACCTTACAGTAATATTGTGAGAACATTGTGAAAGGGATATATGAGCTCCATTGACAATCTACAGGGGGGGTACATGTGTTCCTGTTGGTACTATAACAAACAGTTTACCAGAGTACTACAGAGGACTTGAGTGATGCGGGCAGGAGTTTGCACAGAACTGTGCCTTACGCGCTCAGCTGTTTCCAGCGCTGGAAGAACTCCTGGGACGACATCTCTGTGGGCTGGAAGAATTTGTTGAGGGTGATGGGCAACCTGACAGCGATGCTCTGGAGTGTGCCCCCATACCTAGAAAAACGGGCAGACACAGAGCAATGGGTAGCCAAGCTCTACAAACCCTGCTGCCTGACCACTGCTGCTCGGCATTCACACCTCCTATAAGTATACACACCGCTTCTCAGTGACCACTTGTATACCAGTACAACTTGACCGTGTATTTTTTTGTCTTGAGTCACAACAGAAGGGTTGCCTTCTAATGGTTTGAAGATTCTGGGTAAGTACTTTGACCCACAATTTCATGCCATATCTTTAAAGACCGTAGTGAGTCAGAACCATAGCTATCACTGCCACTGTAAATAACAGAGCATTCTCCTTACTATACAACTGCACTCCGATAATTTTAAAAGAATGAAAGAGCCTCCTGCTGGATGACAAACACGCTGCAGCAAAGCTTTCTTTGACGGCCTAAAATCTAGGTTCCAACTATGGATACACCTCTCACTCACACACACACACACACCTGAACTGGATGCTGAGGACAGGCGACTCCATAAAGTCGGACACACACTCGATATTTAGGATCTGCTGGAGCTGGGCACCCCCATCCACTGTGGGGTCGGCAGGTTTGGTGTGCACATTGAGCTGTGATCTTCAGTTAAGGACTCAAGAGACATAGTCCAGAGTCACAGTCCGCAGTAAAAGTCTGCACAGTCACAGTTCGGACAGTCCACACTCACAGTCTGTGCACAGTCCACAGCGTCAAGTTCACATAGTTTTTTTTATTATTTATTTACTTCCTCTAGGTTTTATTTTTTAGGAAATACAATATTCAATTTAATTGCTACGTGGACGACACCGAGCTCTACCTGTCCACCAAACCCACTTCCATCGTCTTCCCTGTCTGACTGTTTAGATTAAGTTAAAACCTGGTTCGCTCACAACTTCCTTAAACTTCCCAAAACAGAAATTCTCCTTGTTGGCTCCAAATCCACTCTAGAAAAATGTCCCAATTTCTCACTCATCATTGACAATTCCAAAGTCCCTCCTTTCCCTCAGGTCAAGAGGCTGGGTGTCATCCTCGATAGCACACTTTCTTTTGAAAAACACATCAACAATCTCACCCAGTCTGCTTTCTTCCATTTACACACTATCCATCGCCCTTCGTCCATCACTCACACCCAACAACACTGCTACTGTCATCCACGCCCTTGTCACTCCCCGTATTGATTATTGTAACTCCCTCCTCTCTGGTTTACCCCACAAGTCCATGCATAAACTCCAATTGGTTCAGAACTGAGCTGCCCATATTATCACCAGAACCCCATCCACCGAACACATCACTCCACTTCTTAAATACCTGCACTGGCTTCCTGTTCAATACCGTATTGATTTAAAGATTCTCCTCCTCACTGTCAAAGCCCTCCATAATCTCGTTCCTCCATACCTCTCTGAACTCCTCCAGCCTTACACTCCATCCCGAACTCTCCGATCTTCCTCTTCCTCCCTGCTTTTCACTCCTTCTGCCCCCGTCCACGATGGGGCTCAGAGCCTTTAGCCATTCACTCTATCCATCCGTACCATAGAGTTTCTCCCCACCTTTAAAACTTCCCTCAAAACTCACCTATTCCAACTGGCCTACCCCGCATAACTCCATTATCCATCAAATTTATGGATATGTTGCTTTCTTTTAATTTTCTATCTTTTTTTATGTGTTTGTTTAAATTATAATTGCTTGTTTTAACTGTATTTTTGCTTGTTTTAACTGTAAGGTGTCCTTCGGTGATATGAAAGACGCCCATAAATAAAATGAATTATTATTATTATTTAGTCACAGTTTGCACTGTCCACAGTCAGCACCGTCATAGTATGCACAGGTCACAGTCTGCAGAGTCACAAACTGCACAGTCCACAGTTACAGTCCACAGTCAATTCTGCAGAGTCCACCGAGGTTCAGTCCGCAGTCTCAGTTTGCACAGTCCGCAGCGTCAAGTCCGCATAGTCACATGCTGCACAGTCCACAGTCACAGTCTGCACAGTCCACAGTCACATGCACTGAAGGGCACCATGAAACCCTTTCACTGGCATATACGTCTACAGAGGAGTCTCAGAGAAGGATATGGCTCTGTAGCACATCCTGGCAGATCACAGAGGAAGAGAAATTCAGGAACTGCGTGGAAGTTTTGTTTCCATAAAAGACATACATCCGACCTAAGAATCAAAGATCAGAGTAAAAACTACATGCAAGGGCCACAATGCTAATAGTAACAGACAGTAACTCATGGTAAACATAACAGTGAACTTACTGTGGTAAAGTAATTTTTTATGTTGACATTTTAATACTGAGCAGAGGCTCATTCAACGGGCAGAGGCTCATTCAACGGCAAGAGACTCACCAAGATTCTGTCTGAATTCCGACTTCAGGCCGATCTGGAGCAGCTGGTTTTCGTACAGGACACCATTGTTTTTGCACACAAACCTGTGGGGAGGTGAGATGCCTTAAAAGTGCCCTGGATGACATTCACCTGTGTAAACAGGACACCTGTTCCCCTCGCTTGTCAATTTGTCCACTGCTAGGATTCATCCTGGATAGTCTACTTTTTTCTACACCATCCAGAATTTCCTAATGTTCTAAAACGCTAGCGGTAATCTCCTCTGAGTGAGCACATGCACTGACAGACAAAACATGGACCAGTGAGCAGTGAGGCTCAGGCCTTCTCAGAGCTTCCAGGATCAAGCTCTTTCCCCCTACCTTGAGAAGTTCTCATCCGCAACAGGCCCTGCTGGGGCCCCAGGGGCCGGAGAGGAGTGGTTCTCAGAGAGGACGTCCACCAGTAGACTGGCCCCCAAGGAAGGGGGAGGGGCTGAGTTGAGGATGGGGGTGCTGCCCAGGCCCAAAAGGTCTGTGGAGTGTGGGGGTGTGGCCTGTGGAAGGAGACAGGAATGCATTTAATACCTCACCTTGGGACATCCATCTTGGGATGGGCTACTCTGGGGCAAACTAGGCCAACAGCAGGGCTTTTGGGGCTCAGCGGGTCAGTAAACATTGCACAAGGTTTGTGTCACAGCAATTCTCAGGGGTAGGTCAAACCGACATCCTGATGGCACCATAGTTGTGGTTGCTGTATATGATGTAACTACTAAGGGACCAAACACTGCATCCTTCCCCGAGTCTCCAGGTCTACAACAACCTTGTTAACTCCAAAATTACACATAGAAAGCTGATTAAGCCACAGTCGCCCCTTCTCTACTCAGTTCCTGGGGTTACATTAGGATAGTCAGAGATCCCAGAGGTTAAACTAATCATGGAGAGGACATGCTAAAGATTACACTGTGAGCTGTGTGGAAACCACAGCAACGTCACCACACACGGGGTCAGAAACCTGCAAGTGGGGAGCAGCCAGCTGTGTCGTGAGCAGGGGGTAGACCTGGGGGGGCAGAGGGGTGAGAGGGACCGGCAGGAGGGAGGAGGAAGAGACGGGCCGTGGCCGATTGGTGGGGGGCAGCACGGGCGCCAAGAGGTCACCAACAAAAGAGGGAAACATAACCTGACAGGAAGGAATGCAGGTCACAGTGTCGAAAGACAGAAAGGAAGACAGGTCAGCAGGGTAAAAAAAAGACAGGAAGGAAGAGGTCAGTAGAGTGGAAAGACAGGAAGGAAGGCAGACCACAGTGTTGAAAGACAGGAAGGAAGACAATTCTCAGCAGGGTAGAAAAAAACAAAATTTTTCTCCAATTGAATTCTCCTTCAACTGATCCATGAAATATGAATCTGCCTATCAAATCTGAATCCTCTAACCCTTTACTTCTACATGGAAAACCAATTTGCTTGCAAAATAAACTGAAAGGGGAAGACGAAACTTCTCTTCTCAGGAGATTCATAGCTACCACACCTACCACAGCTCATCTCAAACCCCTGTTCTTGCTGTTTCTTTAGAAGGAAACCAGTTCTAGGACTTATCCCTGCATTCTAGAGCAAACCTGCATGGACTTGTGGAAAAAATTCAGCTGTACTGTGTTGCCACGGTGAGCTGCCCAACCTTGGCACTAACGCTTGCATTGACTGGCTCCACACCACCGTTGACGTTGGCACTTTTCTCCTTTCGGCTTTCCTCCACATCGGGCACCTTGCCGGGGCCTTTCTTCCTCTTCAGCTTGGCCAGGATGGAGGACTCCCGTTCGGGGAAAGGGGGCATCTCCTCCAGCACGGTGGCCTATGGAGCAGGGAGTAGAGACAGGAAAATATGACCACAAAACCACGTAAGCTCACTTCTGTATTGTCCTGTGTGATTAAACCAAGGCTGTGCATGCATGGAAATAGCACATACTTGCCATCCCCCATTTTATGGATTTACAAACGCACTTCAATACTTCTTTCTCTCTATCCGCATACCTTTTCAATTTCATCTGCCCAATTTCCTTCGGTCTCAGTTCCCACAGCATCCCTCCATTTAGCCCCCCTCCCCTCCCCTCCCCAACTCCCTTGCCCGTCCCCTCCTCCTCTTAGCGTCCCCCCTCTCTCAGTACCAGGATGTCAGTGCTGGCCACACAGCTGAGGCGCAAGTACTCCACAGCTCGCTGCTGAAGCTCCACGTCTGAATTCTTCAGCTGGCTGTCGCTGCGTAGCACATCCTGGATGGTGCCCTTGATCTCGGGGAAAAGGTTGACAAACTTGATGTAGGTGGAGAGCAGCAGGGCACGGGTGGGTACACTGCACAGGTGGAACTTGGAGTGCAGCAAGTTGAACTGGATCAGGGGGCTGCGAGGTCAGAAGAAAGGGCAGATTCAGTGCACAAGATTCCACAGAATTTTGTGAACCTTTTCTATGCAATAAATGTATATAAGGGGCATTCATTAAACTAGCAATTATATCTTCAACGTGACTAAGCATTATACTCAGCATGACTAAGCATTGACCTCAGCGTGACTGACCATCAGGACACAATCACAAATTTAAAAAAATTAAACAGGGAGCTAAATGTGCACTTTAAATAAGCAGCAAATTTTCACCCAGAAGTCACTAGGATTCAAAGCCACCTTGAGCGTGGATCCCCGGCAATCAAGTTCCCGAACTCCCCCAGGATGTAGCCTCCAACCTTCACAAGGTTCTCGTGGCAGGCCGGTGCCTGTAGAGCCTGTTGGGGGAGGAGAGAAGGAGCTGCAGAGTGAATAGGGCTGGGAGAGCAGAGACAGGAAGAGAGTGAGTCTGTGCACGCATGTTTGAGTCTGTGCGAGTGAGTCTGTGCCAGCGCATTTGAGTCGGTGCGCACGTGTTTGAGTCTGTGTTAATGCGACATGGGGAAAGGGCATGACAGAGGTAGAGTGGGACGTCCAATAATAATTTTACATAATACGTCCTTAAAGTGTAAAAACACTTACACTAAAATGCTCATCTACGCAAACTAAAGTGGTTGGGATTCAGGAACAAAGTTTTAAAATAATTTTCTTGGTCCTGGAGTCAAATATGCTGTTTATGAATACAGATTTAATGTTAAACAAAGGGAACCCTCCCCCTATTCCTTGTGGAGAGACCTGTGGCATGTGACCTATCCCTTTGGGTGCCAAGGTGGGTAACGTCAGCAGTACATAGGATGAGCAGAAGGAGTAGAGGAGGAAAGCTTCCTATCACACTGAGGCAGAGGAAGGGGGAAGCGGGGGACTCACCTCAAACACAGTCTTGGCGGCGTAGCCCTGGACATCATCACGATTGATGACAATCTGGATGACACGGTACCATACCTCCTCACTAACATAGTCGCCGGCAATGCGGATCAGGTTGAGGATGGTGTCTACATACCAGGTGTAGTCCACGGCATACTTCTCAGCCAAGATGGCCACTTTCAGCACCTTGGGGGAACCACAGAGTTACACATCAACAGTCTTCAATGGTTCTCTTAATGAACAGCCCTCATTAGGTTAAAGAGCACATTTGTTTTTCCCTAAGAAACACATCTTAGTAACCTTTATATTATACCATGAACCACAGCATTAACTTAATTTCCTGTTAAGAGTCTAGATAAGAAAGCACATGCATTTAAAGGTGGTACACAAGAGGGCAGGAGCTGGACTCACGATCTCCTCCCGGATGGAGTAGTCAGCCGTCTCCAGGTAGTTAAGCATCTCGGCCACGATCTGCTGAGCATTACTACGGTCACACATGGCGTATAGCAGGTCAAGCGCTCGTTGTCTTACGCTCACATCCCTCTCCGTCTGCAGGAGACACACACACACACACACACACACACAAACAAAGTTCAGACATTAATTGTAAGAGGCAGATAAAAATAAAAGGAAATGGAGAACAAACCTGGTCATTTGCGACACTGGATCAAGCTACAGAAGAGCTTGTTAAATAACACAGGAGTGAATGGAAGCATGCAGGAAGCAGGAAGCCCGGCTGGTACCTTCAGTGCGCCCATGACGGTCTCGATATGCGTCTTGACCGCCTCGTGGGAGAACTCGGAGCTGGCTAACGTGCACATGCTCTCCAGGGCCAGGTAGCGCAGGTTGGTTTCGCGGTGCTGCAGGAACTGGCCCAGCTGGTTACAGGCCCGGACTAGCAGGGTAGGCTCGCTGTAGGAGTTTAATCATTTACATGTTGAGGATTTAAAGGGATGCCAAGGGAGGTCCACGAGGTGACCAGGGAACCAGGGCCTGTCAGGTTTTCTGTCATAAGTGGGGCCAGTCAGGTCACAGTGAGGACCATGGTTCGTCTGGCCATTCAGGTCACTCTGAGAACCGGGAGTCATAAGGTTACCGTGAGGACCATGGCTCCTCAGGTCACTGTGAGGACCAGGGAACCCGTAGTTGTCAGATTACTGTCAGCACCAGGGCTCACAAAAAAATCCCAGATTAGTAATATACAAAAAATAATGAAAATTGATGTCTACACAAGTATATACACAAGAATACATACAGTGCCAGTCCGACACTTTACACATAGCGTCCGACTGATCTGGCCCATTCTTCTTGGCAGATTTGCTTCAAATTGGTCAGGTTGGTTGCATTACGCTTATGGACTTTTATGGAATTTATGGAATTTTCAAATAGGGCCACAGATTCTCAATAGAATTCTAAAATAGATTTTTTTTAGCACATCTTTTTGTTCTTAAGCCACTCCAATGTTACTTTGGCTTTGTACTTGGGATCATTGTCCTGCGGAAAGGTGAATTACCCCCTCAGCTTCAGGACTGAAGCAAGTTTTCTTACAGTATTACCTTTTATTTTGCTCAATTCTTCTTTCAGTTCTAACACAAATCCCAGTCCCTGCTGATGAGAAGCATCCCCACACCATGATGCTTCCATCACCATACTTCATGGTAAGGATGGAGTCTTGAGGCAAGGGCAGTATTAGGTCCATCTTGGTCTCATCTGACCAACATTTTCCTACTTCACAGCTGAGCCACTGTCATGCTTTCTGGCAAACTCCAAATGTGCTTTCAGATGGTATGATTTGAGTAACGACCTCTGACACCCTCCCATACAGGCCAGCGTTATGCAGAGCTTTTGATATGGTTGAATGGGGCAACTTTACTCCACTTCCAGCCACTGAAGTCTTGTAGCTACTTCAAAATTACTGTTGGTCTCTCTGTTGCTTCTCTCAAATGTCTTGAGGTTGAGGGACGGTCTGTTCTTGACTGGGTGATGCAAACCAGCTTCCTGATTGATGATCTAACTGTGCTCACTGGGATATACAAACACTTGGACATTATTTTGTCCCTTTTTTGTATTTTTTACCTATGAATTACCAATAATACTTCAACAGTGGAGTTTTTATCCAAAAACTTTATAAGCGGTTGACAGATTACTTTAACAGATGATAAAGTAAATGTGTCCATGTTTTAAGTGAGAGTGTGAGAGATGGTGAAAGTGTAAGTATGTGTGCTAGTCTGTATAATGGAGTGTGTATGCAAGAGATAGTGTGTGTGGGCATAAGGTTTTAATTGCGCCTTAGTGCAGTATGAGGTCTTGGGACAGACCTGTCGTGGTGGATGATGAGGCTGATGGCTTCGAACAGCACAGCGTTCTTGGCATTGGAGTGCTGCACCTTCTTGGACTTGGGCGGCTCTTGGGCTTTATTGAGGATGGCCTCCAGGCACTCAGTTAGGCGACCACGAATGGCAGCGTCCTCTAGTGTGACAGAGAGGATATATATACGTCAGGAGGGTTAAGTGCATTACAGGGCTGAAGCCAAGAGACCAGGCTGAAGTCTTACCTGGTGGGGGATAACACTGCAGGAGACGCAAAAGCTTGACAGACAGCCAAGGGGCAGGGACAAAGTAGTAGGTATAGTCCTGCAGGTCTGTGGAGGCGGAGGTCACGATCTGAGAGAGAAGTTACAGCTCTTAAATGTCGACGGACTGCAGCAAGTCTTTCGAGAGACAGCACCGGAGATAGCCCACCAGCACCGGGGATAGCCCACGGTGTAGACCACCAGCACAGGGGATAGCCCTCGCTGTAGTCCACAAGCACAGGGGATAGCCCACAGTGTAGTCCACCAGCACAGGGGATAGCCCTCGCTGTAGTCCACCAGCAAAGGGGATAGCCCACAGTGTAGTCCACCAGCACAGGGGATAGCCCACACTGTAGATCACTAGCACAGGGGATAACCCACCCTGCTGAGCCTCGCCACTGCCAAAGACACTGATGTCTTGAACTCGTCCGGGTTCTTCTGAGCCAGCGTGATGATCAGGCTGGTGGCGGCTGTCACAACTCCCTGCAGGGGATGAAAAAATACTTGTAGTCTATCACGCTTGCATGTTGGAACAGGTCTTTGAGCAGCCAAATATTTACCAATTTAAAAAAAATGTACTGTGCTGAACCCTCCCTGACCCCCGGTCTCATGTCTTGTACCAAGTGCTGGTCGTTGAGCAGGTGTACCACACGTGATGTCCACTCGCCCATGGGCACCAGGTCCGGCGAGGTCCGGTTGAGCCGCAGAAGGCACAGGGCGGCGCTCTGCTTCACACTGTCCATGGTGTCCCTACGTTTAAAACCACCAACAGATGTTTGACCCGTCCAAAAACCGCTAAACCATTACTAGCACTTTGTTCCTAGTTTGTCTCTGCAACACTTTTTTCAGCTAGAAGCAGCTCAGGATAGGCTACTTGCTCCAAGCAGCTCCGATCTCCATCCACATGCCCTGGAACCCCAAATGATGCAGGTAGCGCAACTTACCCGGCCACCAGGATGCGGGGGATGTCAGCGGCAAAAGCTTCAGCCATCTCGCGGCTGCCCACGTTGGCGATGCAGTGCAGGGCCAGGTTCATGAAGGTGGGGTTGCGGCTGGACAGGTCGTTCTTGATGGCGTTGTTGATGAGGCGGATGAGGTCACTGTTGGAGTTGACCAGCACAGAGATGAACAGGTAGCCCTGTGGAGGAAGGAGTATGGCTTACTCAAAGAAAACCACTTTATCTGCAACCTTGGGTGCTTTAGCTACTGGAAACACAAACGCAGCACAGGAATCAGCCTTCTATTTGTGTGTGCTAAACCACACAGTCAAATATAAGCAGGCTAGTTAGCTAACATAACGTTACATGATATTGCAGATTACTAATGGAATCACTAACGTTAAATATAGCTACTGATTTTCTCTGTCGGTTTAATGGGTTTCTGACATTGTTATCTGACTAATTGTAGATAGCTTGCAAAGAATTTAATGTGCCAACAAAAACAAATATTCCCATTGCACACTTCCTGCATACTGGGTGAGAAATGGGACAAAATGGTTGATATGAAAAAGCATGGATTAAAATATCCAGAAACGTGTTAAAGTACTGCATTAATTTTCCACTTATGACACAAACTTTATGAATTAATATTTTGGAATAATACACTCAGTGATCAACCAGTTTATTATGTACAGCACTTAATTCTAGAAAAATTTTTTACATTTTTGAACAATATATTTTCACACATGCTGTTTATTTTCTAATCCAAACACAAACCATGTATATCTACACAGTAAAATAAATTGTGCATGTAAAATACAGTGTAGAAAATAAACACATTCCAAGGGAGACCAAGAGGTGGAGAGATAGAAGAACACTGAAGACTGGTAGACAGACAGTGAAAGAGAGATGTAAAGAAAGGTGACCCCCCTCTTACAATCTGTTTCTCTGTGTACTTGTTGGAGCTGAGCAGGTTGACTGCCTCCATATGGCCAAAGTCGATGTCGTGACCCAGCAGGAAGATGAAGAGCAGCTTACACACATACTTCTTCTTGCTGTAGCCATCCAGGGCCTTGTCTCCTGCAACAGAGGAGGAGACAGAAGAACAGCTGACAGACACACCAGGCTTACACAAGCACCACTTCCTCATTGTGCCTAATAACATCGAAATAGGGATTCAGTTGGGAATGTTCACGATAGGGACAGATAAGGGAATGACTGACAAAGTACTAAAGGCTCAAAAACATATAATTGATTAATGTATATAATCAATACCAGATAAATAAAACAACTAACACACAAAATAAACGACCACAGAGAGATATCCAATCCAGACCGTTATTTATATAATATAATCAACTCAAACCTTATTATGAGGCTAATTAAGGGACTAGCTTCCGAGAAAACCAGCATGCGCAGTCTGTACACACGACCCTGGTTGAGTGGTAGGCTCATCATTTACACAAACAACTCTCTCTGATAATGCCCCCTGTTGAGCATAATAACTGTTGGCGCAAATACCTAGGTTTCCGACTATGTAAAATATTTTGAGTTCTCTAACAGCACTCCCAGGGCTCGCAAAATTTCAAAATCCCTGGTAGCACTTCGGGCAGGCATTCTTCAGATTTTGGTAGCCCGAAAAAAAAAGTCAATTTCTTAATGTGTAAGGTTAGATAAAGTCAAAAATCCAATCAAAAACATTTATTTTCCAAACACAAATAAACAATCATACATAAAGTATTTAACAATCAAGAACAATCATCAACATCAATCAACATAAATATGCATTCAGTTCTAAGTGAATTGAAACTTGTATGAACCATATAAATTTAAACATGAATTAGTCTATGTCAGATTCTGAATCTGCGATTTCAACATACGCACCAGTAACGCAAAAACTGTGTCGGCCAAATATTATATGAAAGTAGGCCTGCCCCCAATAGTCGACCAAACGTTAGTCGATGAGGAAAATCTTGGTCGACCAAGTTTTGATTAGTCTGTTGGTCACGGTAAAAAATTTAAAATTTAAAATTTAAAATATAAAAATTTAAATTTAAAAATTAAAAGAAAAAAAACTTTTCAAAAAGTTTTCTTACAAAAGGCTGTTTTTTATTTATATTATAAAGTTATTGTGTTGGTGTTACAAGTTCATAAATTGTGTGATGTCTGCAAACATGCAAACATGTGTGTGATGTCACTAATAAATTCATATAATGTTCAGTCCTTGATGTTTTATCCGACACATTCAGAATCATTATCACTTTTGCCGTTGTTGCTGCGGCTCGCTTCCTGCATATGCTAGTAAACTTTATATTTTAAAGGCTCATTATTATGGTTTAGTATTTATCTGTAATGTAGAACAATGTTAGCAATGTTACTTATAACATTCTTTCTCAGCCCTGGAACTCAAACCATTTTCTGATTCCCAACAAAATATATATGGCACCTAGTGGAACTTCCATGTCGTGGTCAGACCCCTATGGTGTAGTTTTCACTTCTAGATGCAAAGAGCTCAACAGATGGCATTTATCCCTGGCATTAAAAACTAACAAGAGGTTAGTCTAAAGCCACATGACTGTGGATCCATAAGCAACAAATTTGCACAACCACTAGATCCTCAAGCCGCATGTTTACGGATCCTAGAGGCACATGTTTAAGGATCCACAAACCTCATGTTTGCATATCCTCAAGCCACATCTTTACAGCTCCACAAATCACGTTTGCAGACCCACAAGCCACATCTTTACAGATCCACAAGCCACATGTTCGCGTATCCACAAGATCCTCAAGCCAAATTTTTACGGATCCACAAACCAAATGTTTGCAGATCCACAAGCCACATGTTTACAGATCCTCAAGACCCACAAACCACATGTTTGCAGATCCACAACCCACATGTTTGCAGATCCAAAACAACAGAAGGTAGCAAGAAGAGTTAAGATTCTTTTTCTCAACTGCTTTCCATTTACTCTCAGTGACATCTCTTGGTTGTCCCCCTCTTTTAAATCTAACACCTAAAATATAACAAATTAAATTCAGAATGTTACAAAACTCGTAATGCAACAACAGAAAGATGTTTTCAGATATGCAAACATTACATTAGCAATAACGGAAGCAAGTACGCCAAAAATCACAGATCCAGTGGTATCTTTCAATAGCATTGTGGAACCCTCAGAGTTACTAAAGCGTAAATGCATCCCAAATAACTATGAAAAGGCCACTGGGTTATACACAGTTGTAATAATGACTTTTATGTGTAAATAGTGGATTATTCGGACCTCATGCTGTGCACAACATCAGTCAGACTAAAAGAATGCTGAGACAAAAGATTGCAGATGTGTCTTGCTGTTCTCCACAGCTGGAGGAAGCAGCTTAGTATGACCTCCATCACCTTCAAAAGTCCAGCTGTACATACATTACAGGCCACACTGCAGATGGAAAACTCTGTTTTACACATTATAGTTAAAATTTGCCTTTACAGGGCAGGTCCCCAGAACCCAGTACTCCTGGAGAAGGGCTGAGAGTAAAGCCAAGCTACCCAAGACAAACCAACCTTTAGCTGGGAGCACGCCTGCCCCCTTCTCCATTAACCCCCCAGTTGTCAGTTGAGGGTGAAAACAAGCTAAAATTAAACAGCGGCCAAGTTCAGCCGCCCTCGAGTGAACCTGCCTCGCTGCGGCTGGGGTCCTGTCTACACTGGCTTGCATAGGCCTGTTCAGGGACAGCAAGCTGCCAATCGGACTGGCCCTGCAACAAAGGGCATGCAACCTATTATCGATGAAGGTTTCCCAAATGGCTGTCCTTCTCGGCCAAAAAGCATGGCCGTCCTTAGCAAGGGGTTCTTCCACAAAAAAGGAGTTTACAGCTAGAAAATCTGGAGCGGGTGTGTGTGTGTGTGTGTGTGTGTGTGTGTGCGCGCGCGCGCGCGCGAATGACGTTTCGATACACACTACAGTATACCTCCAGCTCTTACCTGTGATCATGCTGAGAGAATGAGAGAAAACTGCCATTTTGTGTCTATGTCAAGTCATGCATAGCCTTTTAAAATGATTTTACTGCACAGACTTATAGCAGAGTGCTGCATTTCCAGTAAAACTAATATTATATTTTTATTAACATAATCATATTTATGGACTGGAAAACAACGTTTTAAATCCCTATTTCAAAATGCAACTTAGTTTGTTTTCTACATCAAGTTCATGTTTCTAGCAAATTTTGGGAAATTGCTACAGAGGGGCAGTTTTCAACTTCCCCAAATAGCAGGCAACAGTGGACAGGCAGCACACACCACCTGTTCTCCCACTGACTCCAACACACACAAGTGTTTATTTTAGTGTGTGTGTGTATAGATGTATCCGTGTGTCTTTATGTGTGTATATGAGTGTGTACGTTTGTGTGTGTGTCTGTGAGTGACTGTGTGCGTGCCTGCATACGTGAGTGATTGTGTGTGCGTTAGTATGTGAGCATGCGTGTGTTTGAGTGTGTGCACAATGGTGTATGTGTAAGAGGGAGAGTGTATGTGTGTGAGTGTGCGGTGCTCCACAAAGGTAAAAAGAGGCCATGCTGACCAGCAGCACTCGGTTGTTTCCTGCCAGAAATGTTGACTCAGCATCTTACGCCGTCCTGCCCAACTCCCTGCACTTCCCTTCGCCTTCCTCTCTCAGCCACCCGAGTCTGGATTCTCTGTGTTTGCCCAATGTCTGCCCATTCAGAAACAAGTCCGGGAAACTCTGTGGGGTCTACACCAGTAAACCTACTTACCTTTGAACTTGGAGCGAATGTTAGCCAACTCTTTGTTTATCCTCTTGATCTCTGCTTCTTTACTTTTACCTGAAACAAAAACAGTTAAAAAGCCATGAGCCTCCAGAAACTAACATAGCCTCCTAGTTAAGGCACAAGATAAGAACTACAGCGTTCTGGGATGGAATTCCTTCAGCAGAATTACCAAAGAATCCAGCATCTGCGTTGCTCCCTGCTGTAGTACAGGCATACTCACACACAGCTGAACCAATATAAAACCGGACGGAGAGGGTCCCTAAAATCCTCAGGAATCACTTGTCACTTTTACTAAACTTTTTAGGAGGATAATCTAGTTTTCCAAAGATAACCTTCAAATTCAACCTATTTAAACTGATAAAACCCTCTCAGCTTGTCTGCCGATCTCTCCCTTTCCCAATGAGAGCAGATCGCTGTTGGGTTAACGTGATCAAGGCTCCCAGACCCACACTCGTGGGAACTGTGTCACTGAAAACAGCTTAGTTATCAAACACACCCTATGAATACCCCCTAACCCTAATCCAGCCACTAACCCCTAACCCTTACCCCCTAACACAAACCCTAACCCAGCCCTTACCCGCTAACCCAGCCCCTGCCTCTGGGAAAGATTGTGCTAGATTTGCACATTATCCTATGCAAGAGAAATCCACCACATGCAGTAAACCTGAACACAGCGGATACAATCTACCACACACAGAATACCTGAACATGAACTCCAAGGACACAAAGCGATGGGTACAGACTGTGTGGAAAAATAACCAGAACACAGCCCTTAATTAAATACATTATTTTGAAAATGAAGTCAAAAGAAATTTTACATTTCAATATATATTTTAGTTTAGGAAATCAGGGCTAAAGTCAAACTGAATTGCTGTCGGTATTAACAGTTGTCTTGGAGACGGCTGATGATGTCCTTTTCGTAGTCCCAGAGAATGCAGTCATGTCAGTCTGTCCGCAAACCCCACAAACGACGGGGAAAGAAGAATAGATTGCAACTGCATTAGTCTTGATTGGTATAGGAACAAAGGAATAAAGGTTGGCAAGTGCTCAATCCGGTCAAAACTAATTAATAACGTAAGCAATTACGTTTTAAATATTGGGTTTGGCAAATACAACTACAAGGTGGAAGTGAACAGAAATAATAAAACAACAAACATTTATTATCGGACAAAACTCATCTCAAGTGTAGTCAGGCAGCACCAAGAAAGCCTGCCCAACGCAGAAAATTAATTATGCTCAAAAGGCTAATTGACATCGTACCATTTTACTATAAGAGTGATCAATTCTACCAATAAGAAAATTTTTAAGCTAACAACGCACCGACATGTTTTCGCAAGTAGATATGTTCAGTTCGCCTTTCTCAATTTGCGCGAACAGAGGATAAATCATCCTCTTTTCTGTAGCCAAAGGAACTCTATCATCAACGGACAATATTATACCCAACGTTATTAATACGTTGTCCCTACTGCTAAAAAGCACGTAGAAAGCTTGTAACGATTGTGGCTTTATCGTGTCATAAAAGGAAAACTTGAATCCAGTCAAGGGTTGTAATCAGTGACTGATTATTCAAAGTTCATAAAGTTCATTGTAAGTGTTATACAGATATCTATTATATATATATATATATATATATATATATATATAAAATTTTAAACACGCACTATATCTTTAATCATATCTATCTGGCTAAACTGAAGAGAGTAATAA
>JAOYSI010000251.1:0-18444 GCA_025775065.1 Hiodon alosoides | reverse complement strand
TCCTTGCAAGTAAACTCTAATACCCAAAGACTCCAGCGACTCTGTCATCTTTGATAAAGAGAAATATTTCTAACATCCAGGTACACGGGCTATCAAGAAAATGATGAACCTTCCCGTCTGTAAGGAAGCTCTCTCGGGACTTCAACCAGAAGCAGTGTTGGGCTTCAACCGTTCTGAGGACAGCTGAAAGACTGAAGGAGTTATGTGGAAGCAAGGGGGTACTTTAAAAGTACCTCGTTCTTGTTACAGTGTTCTTCTCATGACAATGTCTCCTTGTGTGAAAGTTATTTTACTCTATATAATAGTTGTGTGGATGAAGGCAGTTTAATGTACAGCAGTTTAGTGGCCATTTATGTTATGCATGTTAGTTGCTCAACTCAATAATACTCTAAAATGACATTTATCATTTCCATGTAAGACTTGTATTTAGTTGAAAATGCTTGGGGAATATATAATGGTTTAGCTCCTTTTCAGCCTAGGTAATGGAAATTAATATATAACATTAAATTGTTTAGTACAACATGCTCACGTAGCCTACTAAACAGCTTAATGGCGAGGTAGTGTAAAATTCAAAGAATGTAATTGTTTTTGTTGACCGTGTAAACAGGATTACCTTCAAAATAGAGGGAAAGTATAACAATGTGTATATAATGTGTTTCTGTTATTTATCAGAAATGCAGTTTATACATGGCTTATGCCTGTAATTTCAGACGTATTTTCTTTATCTAATAATCAGGGAAATAATGTAAAACGTTACAATGTTTTTTTCCATTAAATTACAATTTTCTAACTTATACTCGCCTCATAAATACATCACTGAGCGGTTTTCAATACACACAAAAAAAATGCCTTTTGATTCTTAGAAATAAACTGATTTTGAAGCGCTTAAAATTGTTGATCAACATTTCATTCGAATTTCGGACTTTATAAAAACCTTTGTTATCAGCGCATTGCCTTTGTTTTAATGGCGAATGCCTCACAGGACTTTTATTTTAACACAAACCGGTAGTCATATTTCTTGTAACTTTTACTCCCTGTAAAAGTCTTATTCCCTATAAGAACAGGCTCTTGCGATTTCGCTTACCATTCATAAGAATTATTCATATAATTAAAATATGGGTGTGTCAGACCCTTAAACCATAAAATGAAATCTATCTTCCTATGATTATGTAAATAAATAATTCAGTTTGTGAACCTTATTCCTAACGGACACGATGTGCATAGGTGTGCACGACAATTCGAATTCGCAAACGATAACAAACAAACAGCAGATCTCCAGTGAGTGGGACACAGTGGGATCATCGTAGAACGTTTCTCTGAATAACGGGGTTACCCGGATCAGATCAGTCGTGGACTAAAGATGACGTGTTCAATTTATCTCAGTCCCAGCAATCATTGCGTGTCGGTAGCTGTAGCTTTTCAAGAGTGAAGAAGATAATCAATTGTTGGCTAACTTGGTAAAATTTCAAATTCTAAAGGGATAATTAGCACTCAGGAAGAGGAGATCATGATGCGGACAGTGGCCTTCATCTCTTTCTTTGTCTGCGTGTGTGCAGGTAAATATATTTCCCTTGTGTTATGGTAGATATCTTTCCCGATGTTTTTTGAAATGGTATGTATTTCGTTTGTTAATTTATGCCGGTTCATCGTGTGGTTCTACTACAGTTTAGTGAGGTAGATCTCTGATAGTAGTTATAGTCTACATTACGTTTGATGTTGTATTTCGGTATTGTAGCTAGTAAATAGTGAACCAATCTAGCTTGCTAACTGAAGTGCCGAACAAAATTTCAGACCGTTCAGCTAGCTGGCAATCGGTTATCTAGATAGGGAGTTGGTTAACGCTAACCTTTTTCTTCCTTCTCATCAGTTAGTCTTTGTGTTATATTTGAGATTTAAAATGTAGTCTTCAAGCACTGGTAAAAAATGCATGCTTTTGTATTGACGTTTTTATTGTCCGATTCGTTTGTCAGGGAATTATTGTATTGCTACTTTTTAAAGTTTTGACGATCTGCGGTATATGCATTTAACGAGCTAACATCGATTTTCATATTTTTTGTGGAAAGGACTGCACTGGAGTTTATGCCTTTAAATGTTTTCTGAAAGTGGTATTCTTAGTGTGTCCCTTCCTTCTACAATATGTCCTTGGGAGGACTGATATGTTTGACGTGGTGCTTTACAGTTTTTACTTTTTTACTTTTACAGCTGAGAGTTGTACAGACCCTGTGATCACGCCGTCGTCCTACACGACTACAGATGCAGTCATTTCTTCTGAGTCCGTCTTTATTGTGGAGCTTAGCCTGACTTGTGCAAACCGGGCCCAGGTAATGCCCACTCCTGTTTCTGTCCTTTTAGGATTCTTTTCTGAATATAATGCATGCCCAGGAAAGGTAACTTGGCTTACGTGCTATAGATGTTTTACTTAAAAGATTGACACAGTAATTATTGGGTGTTTTAAGCCAGCATTTTGGCTGAAAGAGAAATCTGTTTTAAAAATAAAAACCTCCCCCTCAGAGTGTGGCTCTGTATGCTGACGTCAATGGCAAGCAGTTTCCTGTCACCAGAGGCCAGGATGTTGGGAAGTACCAGGTTAGTCTTATTCACCTGGGCGGTGTTTTCATCTTGTATCTACAAAACGGCATCAACTCGTCCCATCAACGCTGCCCCTTCCCTCCTCTCTCAGGTCTCCTGGAGTCTCCCCCACAAACAGGTCAGCTCGGGGACATACCAAGTCAAGTTTTTTGACGAGGAGTCGTATAGCGCGCTACGCAAGGTGGGCTTATGAAGCATAAAGCACTGTCTGTACCTGTGCACTTTCATGCCGTTTTACAGCTGTGATAAACATGTGTGTCTCTCTCAGGCTCAGAGGAACAATGAGGACGTGGATTCCATCAAGCCTCTGTTCTCTGTCAGTGTAGACCACCGGGTGAGAATACATAGATGGTGATATACACTGATAATGCTCACTGACGTAGCAGCATCAGAGTCCGCATACGCTTGCCAGATGTTTTCTCATTGGTGTGTTAATTCTAAATGTCTCCCTCTTGGCTAGGGGGCATGGAATGGGCCCTGGGTCTCCACTGAGGTCTTAGCTGCTGCCATTGGGATCCTGGTCTACTATTTGGCCTTCAGCACAAAGAGCACCATCCAGGCGTAATGCGGAGGCCTTTCACAGCTACTCTACTGACATGCAGAATGACTGGTCAATCAGTATGAACTGCCAAGGACACAGTCTTAGCATTGGTTGTTTATTGTGACTGAAACTCGACCATACATGCATTGATGGACACTGGTGCATGCCTGGCTATCGGCACTGGCTGGTTAACGGTGTAGGAAAGGGATGGAATCGTGGTACTTGTTGGCTTGTTAAAGGTTTTTCTATTTTAATAAACTTGTCTACCTGGGCGACATGGCTTGAGTGGGTCTGTCGGACGAGACACATCGGCGCCAAGATCATGCACTGGGAACGGATTCCTGGGACAAGTTACATGTGTAAACTTTCCTATGTGTATTCGTTTGGCAGACATTTTACCCAAGTAACTCACTTTAATACTTGACATTGTATATTATACAGTAATATTGTAGTGAATGTAATGTAGGTTTACCTGTAGCTAGAAATCATAAAATGAGTTGTTCTGAAGGGCGAATCGGCGATCTGAACTGGGTATACTTTTATCATAAAAAAACAAAAAAAAAAACATTTTGAATCTGTAGGCTATGTTTTTGGGTGTCCAGTTACTTCTCTAGAAATGGCCATTATATATACCTGTTCACCTTCGCTAAGATGGCCACCATGAGTGGAAGCCATTTTGGCAGAGAGAAGGCCTGTGCAAGAGGGCAGTTGCTGTCCTGTAATCACTGACATTTTGCTGCCATGTTCTTAACTAAAATAAACTCCACATGGTGGCAGTGTTCTCAACCCATATTTACTTTTTTTTTTTGCTTCAAAGAATGAGTAGGTTAACACAGAGGTTCTCTAACTGGAGTTTGCAGACCCCTGGGGGTCCTTAGAGACTGCCCAGGCGGTCTGCAAACTAAGTACGTTTTATACCAGTCAGTTTCTCAGTAGGGGGTACGTGATTAATGTTGCATGTGAAAAACTAAATGCCTAACGTGGTAACAGTTAGGACTTCCTGTTTCAACCAAGCCTTGCAATTGGTACTGATGGACGCTGGGAAATGTATTTGCCCTACCTGGATCATCTCATTAGGTTTAAACTGTTCTCAATGTTTATCCTACAATGGAGGGCACACAGAGCATGTGAATGTTTTCTGCAACGGCAGAGAATAAGTTTAACACGCAGCCAAACATATCCTGGTGGTCTTGGGTTATTTCTTTAAAACATAAATATGCCTTGAACCCATGTCAAACCTTTCAGATCGCTGCAATTGGCCAATAATGTATACCAGCTACTGTACATGTTCCCTACTGCCGTGACAACACAACCTCCTTGGGAAGTAATCTGTGCTCATCCTGGTGGTTTCCCATCCCTGAACATTGTCTTGTTAAGTTATGTTTATTATGTTGTTTTTCTTTATATAGTATATATATATATATAGTATGCTCTGTCCATGGCAGCAATGTAACCAGCCGCACCACAGTTTTTTCTCTGACCTAAAATTCCTCTCGGGGACTTCCTGTGCTCACCAGTGGCTGTTTTCCAGGAATTAAAGGTGCCCCCGTGGTTAGTATCTTAAGCATGATGGAAGCACATAAAGTCTCAGGTTCAGGTGGATAATAAACTTGTCTCTTGCTGGCACCCCTATAGATAAGTTGTTTTTGGTTAGAGAAGGCTGGGACTGTACTCAATATTGAGGGCTTTGATGCATTAAAACTGTCTGACATTTTGTAGTATCTAGGCTGCACATGTTCAATGAGTCGATTTAAAAATGAGGATGACCCCCAGAGTGAGAAACCTCTCCCTTAGGCGATAAAAGTGGTTCAGTGCCTCTGTCTTCCCTGACACAACACAACATAAAAGCTAATTGGCCTCCTTGAAACATCTACGTCACTGATGGAGGTTACTGCTCGTTTTGGGGAACGGTTTTAGGTCAACTGTGTTTTTGATTGTTTTGCTGTGCGGTTTAGGCTCTCCTTGTACCCCTCCCTGTACCACCCTCCCGATTAAAAGACTAACCAATGAAATTAATTTATGGAAGTTCCTGCTGCAACAATAAAAGGCTTTATCATCTCCCTCTGGCCCAATAGGAGCAGTCGGGGCAGTTATACTGATGAGTGAGTCCATGCAGAATTATCTTTCCATTATTGTTAAGGTAATCCTCAGGTTAGAAAAAGGCCTGGGTCTTCAATGTCATCTTTCAGTAATATACTTTTGTTTTAAATAAACACAAAGACAGATCAAGTTAAAGCAGCGTATCGACTTGACTCCTTTACGGTTCATATCTGAAATGTTGCTGAGTGCTGTTTGCACATTGGACCTACAAGCAGGAAACCTGCCACATAAACTCAGTCATACACAGTATGTAGAAAAAAGCCCCTGCTGTGGTGTGAAATTATTATTTTTGTTTCACTCAGAGCAGGTGGTACATGATGGAGGATTGGGAAGTGGATAGCAGGGATGCCCTGGTAGACCGGCTGTGCTGGAATTTAAGCCAATAAACCAGCTTGATTGTCCTACTAGCAACAGGGTTTGATGCGAAGCGGTATAATACATAGTTTCGGAGTTGATAAATGCTGGTTTTTGGAGTAGATTTTCGGTCATCCTTTTTCAGTACACCTTATCGTCCACACGAGGGCATTGTAAACCTGCTAGTGTGGGCATCCACACTAAAACGATTGACTGCTTCTTTATATCACGATCCTGGCCCAGAGACCCCCAGAGCATGCTGATTTTGGCTCCATCTGAAGGTTTCATTAATTAAGTATAATAGAGCTGGCCGTTTAATACAGGTCTGGGACATACATCCAGCAACGCTGAAAACAGTGCAGAGTGTATATATGCGTCTCACCAGGCTAGTGAATCACTTTCCCCAGTACACAATGGACAGGCAGCGAGAAAAAGACAGCTAGACTAGAAGGGTTACCGCGACAATAAGGAATGACAACAGGGTTTTTTTGTTTGTTGGTTCATTTGTTGTTTATTATTCTGTCTTTGTTGTTTTGTCATCCGGAATCAGAGAAGGGCGTTGATGCATTTTGTTTTCATAAATTACAGTTCACTACTGCCAGCCTCCTCGACTAGACCTCTCCAACTAATTCAAAACGCTGCTGCTCGGGTGGTCTTCTACCAACGGAAGTTCACCCATGCTACCCCTCTCCTCATCAAACTCCACTGGCTTCATGTTGCAGCTAGGATCCGCCACAAGATCCTCACCCTCACCCACCAAGCTACCACTGGATCCGCTCCTGGCTACCTCTGCACGCTCATCTCACCGTACGTACAGACCCTTGCGATCCTCACAGCTGGGCGCCTAGTGGTCTCTCCCTTACGGATTCGAACATCGCCCAGTTGACTCTTCTCATCACTTGCACCAAAATGGTTGAACACCCTGCCTGAGACCGTCAGACGATCTGAGGTCTACGCTCTCTTCAAGAGGGAACTGAAAATGTATCTCTTCTGCCAATACCTCACACCACAGGTTTGAACCCCCCACCCCCTCCAGGAAATTATTGCTATAAAGATGCTTATGTTGTGATTGCTGATGCTTAGATTAGGATGCCTTTAATAGATGTGTATAATTCATGCATGTTTATTGATATCATGTTATCCCATTGCAGCGTTAGTCTTTATACCTTATCTCAGTAATTGTTACTAGCCCAGTTTGGTATTGCACATTAACCCCTAAACCACAGCACCTTCGTACATCACTCTGGATAAGAGCATCTGCTAAATGATTAAAATGTTAGTCTCAGGATTCAATAATTGCAGAATTCTTGACTACTTTAAAACAATACCTTGGGTATTATTACCTTTGAAAACACTTTGTCTAATGTTATTCAAGCGGTATTGTAATGCTATTATTTATTTTAACAAAGGCCTTTTAAAAAAAATGATAAAAATTACTCATGCTAACAATAACAGTAATAACTCAGAGTGTCAAGCCAAAGCGTGCAAGAACGCCCTGTTTTGATAAGGGGAGGAGGGCACGATTGGATCAAAAATGAAGAGGATAAACAACTAAAATGAGCTGCTCAATCTTCTGGCTGGCTAGATGCTTTCTCATGTGCATTGGCTTAGTGGCTTCCCAACCGCCACACTCCCCCTTGTTCTTATCTTTGTCTTAATTTTGTAGCTGGACATTTTGGGTGTGCTGCATCCGCTGGGGTTTTCTGTGCCCTAGATTTGTCATGCACTGTCCCATATTCATGTACGGCCTTCCTGTGAAAACTCCACCACACCAAACGGTCAATAGCGTTTCCGGCAAAGTTATTTTATTTTCTATCTCTCCAGGAGTTCAAGGCAAAAATGAAACACATACTGCTTGTGATAGAATAAAGACTGGAAAAAATATTCTCAAAACAACATAATTTTCCCCCTTGGCTTCTCCCTGTAATATCTTCCACATTTTCTGTTTGTTCCATTGGCGCTGCTATAAAGTTGAGAACAGCTCCTGGACGATGATGTTCATCTAAATCACGTTCCGTTTGTTTTCTAGCAGGTGCCTGGCGTTCCGTGGTATGGTACTCATTACCGAAAGAGCACTTCTCCTTTCCCACCTGTCATTTCTCTCTCGGGTTTCCTCTCTGATCCTTCTCCTCACCACCCTCAGCAAATAAATTTTTCCTCGGCAGGGATATTCGTGAAAAACTACCATATCTCATTCTTTTCTTTGCTTTGTATCTCTGACCAACTCCGAGTACCTCCAATCTCTCGGTCGTCTTCAGATTGAATAGGTTTGTTTGGAATAACGGATACGGCACCTTTGTGGAATAAAATCCTGGTTTAATGAAATAGGGAAGTAGAACACAGCTAGAAATTAAAGATACGTCTAATGTTACTGCAGATGTTTGTGCATTTCTTTCTGTTAGGAAATCATGCTTGCTTCTATTAATGACAGTCCTTCTGGTTTAGGAATGCAACGCCGAACTGAGTTGCCAAGATAGCACAACCTATTTTCACCTTCGAAGGCTTTAGAAGCATCCAGTAGGAATTGCTCACAAGCTGATGGAATGGGCTTTTCTTGGCAATAAAGGGCTTTGCAATAATAAGAGTTGAAGGTCACTTGATTTTTTTATTTGCCAGACTGAAATAATTCTCAGTGGAATAGAATGTCCGGCATTCTTTGCTCAGGAGCACATTTTAAGTTCAAGACAGATGTTTTTGCAGTGTCCTGTTTTATTTGTTCCTCATCTGAAATTGTAATTCTGCCAATGCATTCATGACAAATAACTATCTTTTTATGGTTCTTGTTGGGCCGTAACAGTATTGTTATACTAGTGCAGTGCTTATTTAAGTTTGTGCTATTTGTGAAGTTGAATTATCTTGTATTTAAAATGCCACGGATAACCTTCCCTGTATTTATATTTGTATAGATGTAATTTATGGCATGAAGTTTAATTTCTCCCAAATCTGGATTAAATTATTTAATCGCTAATGGTAGGAAACAGCTCATATTCAATGACCGATTTAAATAGCTGGAGCAACCGTTTCTGACATTTCCTTTTAAAATCAGCTGCCAGGGCTGGGTGCCTGCAGTTTGTCTTGACCGTCAGTCAAATCTATCTGTCAGTTAGTACATTTTTTTAGAGCATCACAAACGTGAGTAGACACTGATCACAAAAAAAAATACACTCATTTTGAAATGGTCTCACGATGCTGTTTGCATATGCTGCCATTTTGAACTATTTTTAATAATTTGACTGGTTGAAATGATTTTCAGAAAAGTTTCGCAATTCCAGGCTTTCTTTGACCTGTCAACCCCCATCTGTTTATTGGTAATTTGTTTAATAATGAAGTCAGTGAACTGACTGGTTTTGAACAAACTTGCTTACTTAACCATATGCATCTTTGACTCCTGTCTGACATCAGGAAATAGGTTTTAAACAGCAGCAGCCTCAAAAAAGGATTTAAATACACAGATTACTGTGCACGGTTTACATGTGTTCAACACCTGGTCCGTTGGAGTGTGACTGCATATATAGGCCCTGTGAACGTTTTTTTTTTTTTCATCTTTCAGCTATTTTTATGAAGCCATTAACAGAGCGCTGTAGCAGCGACAAAGATCTACCGTCCTGCCACGTTGTGCTTATTGGTGTTGCGAAAGATAAAAGTGTCAGAGACACTGCATTTTTTCATCTGTTTCTGCCGCGCTGTTACTGGCCAATGCCATCGCCTGACTGCTGCTGATTCACTGGTGTGTGTGTCTTGAGGTTCTTCAGCTCTGTCTAGCATGGAATCAGTGGCCATTTGTCTATCTGACATCCTTCTCCGCGCTCAGGCATGAACCTTAAAGCAGGTTTGCGACCCTGAGCAGAGACGTCACCCAGGGTTCAGGGTGGACTGTCAGCACGGGTCACATTCAATCCCAAATTAACCTTGCTCACATCGGAAGGATACATCAGAATGGCCTGAGTCATTTTTGACACAATCCACAATTAGATAGCAGCAACTGGGTTTTCATCGACCGCAGTTGAGTGATCTACTTCCTGGAGGGCTAGAGACCATGACCTTACCTTTACTCAAAAACGATTTTGTATTCTTGAATTTGATCTGAGTTGTTTCTATTATTTAAAAGATATTTAAAAGGACAAATGTGATTTCGGATAAGATTTAATTCCTTCAATTTAAGTTTTTGTAGATTTCCCCTATGCTAGTGTAGTGAAATTCATTTAGCATGAGCTCGTCAAAGAAGATGACATCACTCCCTAGAATAAGGTCAGTCATAACAAGCTCACATTCTTTCTAAATGGTGGCCATTGGCCTTTAACTTTAAAAAAGAAAATCTGTGCTTTTGAAAGAGTTCTTTAACTTTCAACGGCGCGGCACATGAGGTGTGTCTAGGACACTTGCAATAACAGTTTGACAGTGTTTGTGGCTTGTCCAAATGGCTACATTCGAAAAAGTCTTGTGATCAAAGTAATTTTTTGCAACACCTTTGCATAGTATACTCTTATCTCCTGAATGCTTGACATTCAGATTAATAGATGGATGTCCAGGAGGGTGCAGCTTCTTCTGGTGTAAATATTCTCTTAAAATTTGTATTAGGCAGCACACAATTTGGCTCACAATAGTCACCCGGGCTCATCAAGGAAGGTTATAAGGAGAGCTGCATTACATGATCCAATTGATCCGAGGATCATTGTCCAAGATGTGCCGACGAATATCATTTCTGGCCTGAACCAAACTGGCCACAGCTCACTCTTTTTGGTCAGTCAGAATTTTGCCTCTGCCGCCCCCATTTGGCCTAGTCTGTATTCTGCAGGGAAAATTACAGTAAGAACACATTTAGTCAGATCACCTAGCTTACGCTGTGGTACACACCGGCATCCAGTATACAGTCATTTGACAATTGAGAGCAGCCTAATGATTAGTGCATGCTGAAGACTTATCGGTTCTCATTGTGGAAAGTTCTGATGATTGAGGCCACGGTTGATCTTCTGAGGTGTGGTTGAATCATTGTAGCTGCCTCAGTCATTGTCAAGCCATGAGTTACGACATGGTCTCACAACTATTGCTTGGATTTCATTGGACACTCTTTGCTGTTGCTGCTGCTGTCTTGATCCATGGCCTTGTCCTCTACCATGTTCCCCCACACCGCTCAAACGAGGCCCACGACCGCCTCTCTGGTGAGGCCTAAGCCCTCCTCTATAACGAGGCACACGACCACCTCTTAGAAGGGGTGCTTGTCCCCTGCCATTTCTTTTGACCACCACGTCCTCCCCGTTTTCCTCGTCCTCCCGGTCTTCCTCCTCCCACTGCTTGACCTCTATTTTGACCTGGTTCACCTGCCCGCTCCATGTTATCACTATGTCGTTGTAGGTGGATACCACTCATTTCACTATATACTCGTACCACAATGTGAAATCAATCATCAGTAACGAGTTGGCAGCATTGGAAATGCAATTACAAGGGCCTGCATACATACAGTAATGTCAAATCTGAAAACATGGTCTGGAAAAGTGGTACACGGGACCATAGAAACAGTGTCTGATAAAGAATGATGATGAAATATTACATACAAACTCCACAATGTAGTCCATGGCTCATTTTTCACAGTAATTGTTGTCAATGGATCTCGTTATCCTGAACTAAACATGGAATATTGTTTGTCAGTTTCCATAAAATTTGTATTAAGATTAATGCAACAGTTACTTATCATTTAGAGCAGTTGCATCAATTGATAGTTGGATCATTGTAACGAAATGAATAGACAGTCACCGCAGATGAAATGTGTGAATTGCATTTTGAAATGGTAATACTTTGATGTTAAGTCATTTTGAATAGGTGATTTTAGTTCAATGAACAAATTATCTTAGGTTTATGAGTATTGCATCCATGCAACTGGAAAAAGTGTTAGAGTTTTGAAAAATGCGCATTTTGGTCATCAGTTCACGACATCAAGGTTCTGAAATTAGTGGCAAAGTGATTGTAAAAATCTTTTAAACAAAACATTATTCGCACCTACAGTGAGTGCTACTCTGCTGCTACGCCATCATTTCTCTTTAGCTGTGCCCAAACTGGCTGCGTTACCCTCACCCACCCAACCTGAGGGGTGATGCACCCTGATGAAAGCAGAGAACGGTGATGGAAAAGGAAGGAAGGATTTCGAGGGGGCTCTGCCAGCAGACAACCTCCTATCTCTCTTTCCCTCCAAGCATTAATTACCGATTAGGCAAAAGGGAGGGCGGCGGAACACATTGACTTTGTGAGGGACAGAGAACACATGGAGGCTCTGTGATTCTGAACCCGTGAATCGGCTGCCATGGCAATAATCTCAACGTGGTCTTACACTATAATGCTCAGCATACAGAGAAAGTAAGGGGATGGGAACATTGACTTAATACGCAGTCACATTTAATGCAATGCTTTTATTTTATCAAATTCATTTAAAATATTTAATACAGATTTTAAAATTCGTTTCAGCTTATCTTCGCACACACATGAATACATTATGTTATAATGACAGTAACCACCTTATGAAAGGTTGGAATGGTATTTAATGGCTTGGGACGTGGTCTTGCTACTTGGAAGCCTGTTCAATCTATCACAACAAAAACCAAAACCACTCGCAGGTTGAGGCTGTATAGCATTATATCTTTTTTATTTGACAGTGATTCTAAATATAAGTCACCGTGACAAATTCAGCCTGAAATCTTTTACAACAGCAAGAATTCTGCAGTAGATTGAATCAGGCCCTTACTGTATCTAAATTATAGAAACTTTTTTTTAATATTGATCACTTTTGGAAAAAAAAGGACGAAGAAAGTAAAAACAGGGAATACTGGAAGATGGCGGAGATACGGAATATATCAAGGAAAGAACTGACAAAGGATGAGACACAGGGAGTGAGAGTTTAAAGAGTTTTAAGAGTTTAAAGACACATCGGATTTAGACGTTGCTCCGACTTGATTAATTTCACTGGATGCTGTGGAAAGTCTACCATGACTGTGTGTAAAACATTTCACTACCGATTATTCACTGGAGACCCTGCACTAGCGATTATTCACTGGGGCGCCTGCACTAACGATTATTCACTGGGGAGCCTGCACTAATGATTATTCACTGGGGAGTCTGCACTAACAATTATTCACTGGGGAGCATGCCCTAACGATTATTCACTGGAGAGCCAGCACTAACGATTATTCACTGGGGAGCCTGGAGAGGTCGTCTACACATAAACCTTTAAACAGAATGCCTTTAGCCTTTGTTGTGGTTTTATTTTCACGCAGCTGGTTTCATGAGGGTTGTAAAATATGAAACATGTTTTTGTTTTAGAGCTGTTGGAAAGTCTCCTCCTACCTCGGTGCATTTTAAATGAGCCCCAAATACTCAAAATTACCTTCAGACATTCTGCCACATAAAAATGCTAATCTTTTCTGCCGCGTTGTTTCGTTACTGCCTCATCAGCCTGCAGTCGGCTGTTATTATCTGCAATAATTTATTTGGGATGATTTGCATAACAGGCTCTCTGTGAATAAACATGGCCAATTGTGATGACTGTGCACTTTCCTTTTTAATTGATATATGCTGTGTCGCTCAACTTCCAGCCTTTCCCCACTTAAACAATTAGCTAATTGTGCAATACCTGAACCACACAATTGTTTTATCTCAAATGACTGCGATTGGGACAATTGTAGCAAAAACGGCCATTCTGCAGCATTAGTGCTCTGGAGTAACTGGTTCAGTAACTGGCAAATCGGACAAGTAAATAAGCAATAGCATGTTTTCCCCTTTTTTCCAACTCACTTCAATTGTTCAGTGAGTGTCTTTTCTGGCTATGTTACAATGATCTTTCTGCACAAGATCCAAGCTCTCCATTTCACGTCAGGCTCCTGCAATTCCTCATTCTGGACCAGTTGACTTCTCGATGTCCTCCTGGCAGTTATATTCAGACTCTGCTACAACTGTAATCCAACCAGCTGATCCCCAGTAAGCCATCTGCACGTTGCCTTGAGCATGTTTGACTCCAAGTTTGTGGCTCGCTCTGGCTTTCTCACTTCACCACAAACGGTTCTGTCCATTTTATGGTCGATTTCATCTGTATTTGGGGATGTGGTCCAAATGTGGTCTTGTTATTGGCTCATGTTCTCACTGACCGTGACTTTGGGTTCAGTGTTATTCTACTTGTTTTGTAAAATTAAAAAAACAAAATTCCTCTATAAATATTTTAGAATATACTCCACAGTTTAATTGGACATCGCTTTAAATAAATGCTACATTTTGGTTTTATAAAGTTTTGATAGTTTTATAAAAATGAAACATTCTGTCCATTTTTTCCATGGTCCACATTTCCCTAATGAGTACACACAGCTCTCCTTTTTAGTCATTGTAGATTTTAGCTGTGCAGTATGGACTTCTCCCCCGCCCGGGTCAACGGCTGCTTCGGGGCTTTTGGGCGGGGGCGAGGCTCTCAGTACCCGTTGTCCTTGGCGGTAGTGGAAGTGTGCGTGGTGGTGGTGGAGTCGTCTGGCAGGGAGCCCCGGCGGGAGGCGTGGGGATGGCAGCCCAGCAGCGACTGCAGATCGCGGGACACGCTGCTGGAGAAGGCCGTGTAGATCCAGGGGTTGGTGCACGAGTTGAGACTGGCCAACAGCATCAGAATGGTGAAGGCCACACCTGGGGGGGGGGGGGGGGGCAGAGGTAAGAGAGACGGGTTCAGCTGGCGTGGGCACTGTTAGTGGCACTGTTACAGCAATGTTACTGCACTGTTACTGGAAGCAGGGATTTAGGAAAAGACAATGATGGTCAATCTGCAAATCCGTGCAGGTCTGCAACGCAAAAAAATCAAGGGACAAATTGCTGTTATTTAAGCTCATTTCCTTATTTTGCCCCCTCTGGGAGCAATTCAGTCCTCTGAAACCACCTATTCCTGATGAATCATGTAACGTTTTCAGACATTTGCGGCGTGATTTTTTTTTTTTAAGTGCTCGATTTTTTTTTTTTGGGACTGTGTGCGCATGACTGTGAGGGTATGATTTCAGTGTACTCAATACAATGTAAGCTTACTTTGTTACTTTGTTACCTTGCTGTGCGGTACTACTTTGCTTGGGTGAACTGCGTGCGTGAAATATGTGAGGAAAAATAAGAATAATAACTTTATTATTTATTATGAGTGGTTAAAGCAGTGCAGCCGCTGGCCTCACTAAAACTGCCTAAAAACTGTGATTGATACCGGAGACACAGCTGAGAACAATCGGTCTGATCCTATTTGTGTGTGTGTGTGTGTGTGTGCGTGTGTGTGTGTGTGTGCGTGCGTGCGTGTGTCTACGGAGCCCACTGTCGATCAGCATCTTGTGGAGTCAGACAAAATGCTGGTGAATGTAAACATGTCATTTGCTGGCTGTGAAGCATGCACCTGCCCTCTGAACAGGGGAGATTAGAGTCACCACGGATGTGCTTCATTGTAGCCACATTGCATCATTATAAAGCTTTGGCAATGATGGGACTATTCCCTAATACTAAATAGGACCCATGGAAGGTGACCATTTGTAAGGCCCTGATGCCTGCTTTGGGGGCACAGATGCACAGATTTCTTATCCCCTGCCTAAATGGAAAAAAACGGATAGGATGTGGATGAGGCCGACACAGTCCTGACCTTGGTTTGGAGGGTTGGGGTCCCAGGCTGACCACAGCTGAACGACGAAGAAGGGGGACCAACACATGGTGTAGACCAGCACTATCACCAGCGTCATGCGCACCGTCTTGGACATGGCCTTGGACACACTGGGGGGCTGCACTGGGGCCGGGGGGGCATAGGACAGTGGTTTGGGGAGGCAGTTGGGCGGACTGCAGTGGGAAGATGAGGGACCAGGAGGAGGCAGACCGCAGTCCCTGCCGCGTGGGGTGCAGACGCTTTCTGGGGGGTCGGCGGTGACCGGCGAGGTGGACACTGTCGCGCTGCAGCTGTGATGAGTGACAGGGTCGTCACTGGGGAGACGGATGCCAGAGGAGGGTTTAGTGGCTGCATCTGAGGCGTCACCAGAGGAGTTCCGGTGAGGAGGGGCGAGAGAGTTGCAGTTTGTAGGATTTGCAAAGCAAGAGTTTCTGGGAGAATTCTTATGGTGTGAGCGGGAAGAAGAGCTCTTGCTGCCCCTTGAAAACTGACGACCATTGCCCTCTGTAGCCCTTCCTCCTACACCTGTTCTCCCCCTCTCTATCCCTCTCCTTGACCCTCTGCCGACATCATGGAAGTTGAAGAAGACAGAGTTCTTCTTTAGTTCCGCCGACACCACCCTCTTCGATTTAAGGTAGATGTTGTCATGGATCTCTCTGAATATCCGGACCTGAATCAGAATGAACAAAGGAGACGCTTTCAAAAATATGTTTCCGAAATTATTTTCTGTTCTTTTCCTATGTCACATGAAACATCCGCAGACAAACGGTGTGAAAGAGTACAATAATGTTTTGCCAGAGGAACAAATTAACACGTTGAACCAGTGAAGCATGGTGGCTAATGTATTTAGTTGACCAAGCAAAGCATGAGAGGAGTGGAAAGGAAAGTGGGTTGCAAGGCAGTAAGAGACCCAGGTAGTCATGGAAACGGAGAGTTAAGTACACAGCCAATGAATCAGAAACATAGAACAAGACTGGGCCTCAGCATTTGAGCAATCTGTTGTCCTGGTCTCACAGGACACATACCAAAATAAAATTCTTGCTCTGTTCAGATGACCTGCTTTTTCCCATTACCCACAGAATACAGCCAATATTAGTCTCTGGTAGTAAACCTTAAGGGGTCCACTGAAATTGTCATTTAGAAAAGAGTCAAAAAGAAAATATTCAATTTAACTGAAATAGAAATGTCAATTTAAATTCGTACTCCAGCTCGTTTAAGTTTTATTTGATTATTTTCTTCTGCTTAAAATAGAAGCTGAGACAGGGGCACAATAATAATCCAATTAGATAAGACAAACATGTTAACTTTTCCTGTGGTAATAGAGACAAACAACATCAGTCCTCTGTGGGGAAAGTGGCTCAACTCCGTCAATCCAAGGCATGGCGGTAAGACAGTACCTGACAAACGGTGATGATGAGGGCTGGCAGGACAAACACGGCCACCGTCATCCAGGTGACGTAGGCCTTGAGCCCCCAGGGCTCCATGAAGTGTCCCCAGCACTCAAACTCCCCTGGAGACACCTCCGACCTGGAGAAGATGAACACCTGTGGTGGGGACCAGGATGAATACCACAGCAGGTCAGTTTTTTCACGACTCTCAGGGAATGACAAAGGGGACAAACTAATCATGGGGGGGATGCAAGCAAATTCACTGAAATTATAGGAGTTTCACAGAATTAAGATGATCTGAGGTGAGAGTGGTGTTGGTGAACCGGTCATGCTGACGACGACTGCCTGCCACAAGAAACGGAGGCACTGAACCCTATCTCCCCACCTGTGGCAGGCTGAGTGCAAGAGCTAGCCCCCAGGCCACCATGATGGGGGTGTTCCAGCGTGAAGTCGCCATACCACGGTATGCCTGCAGGGGGCAGCAGATGGCGTGGTGGCGGTCCACAGTCATGGCCACAATCATGTAGGAGGAGGCGAACATCCCCACAATCTGTAGGTACTTCACCAGGCGACACAAGGCATCAGGGCCCTGGAAGCGCTCCGTAATGTCCCACAACAGCTGGGGCAGCACCTGGGCAAGTTAGGGGTACCGAAAACTGAGAGGGAAGCCAATGAGAGCTTGTATTCTATATAATGGTGGGCTGCATAGCGGTTAAGGGACAGGAATCGGGACCAGAAAGTTGCACACTCAAAATTTAAGGGAGGAATTGCTGATGTACTCTATAATACTACCTGAATTGCTTAAGTGAATATTCAGCTGTATGAATGGATAAAGTAAAAAAAACTTATCTAAGCAATGTAAGTTGTCCTGCCAAGCAAGTAATGCAAAGTAAAGGTGCGTGTTAGTGTGAAAGCTCACCTGGAAGAAGGCCACCACCAGGTCGGCCACACACAGGTTTACCATGAACAGGTGCATGGGCGCATGGTGCTTTCTCCTCCTTAGCAGGACCCAGAGCACGAACCCATTACCCAGTGCTGTCAGGGCCAGAACCAGCCCCAGGACCCCGATCTCGGCTCGGGCCAGAGCCGGGTCACGCCCCCCCGGAGCAGTGGGGGAGGGAGACGGGGGAATTGTAGCGAAGGATTCATTTGTGGGGACAATCCAAAAAAACAACCCCCCATTGTGAGTGCTGTTGGGACTAGAATGGTCCCGCAGCAGAAAAGACGTGAGGTTGGCTGTCCTCTCGGCCGCTACATTGAAATGGGTTGGTCCATCCCATCCAGTTTCCCAGGAGAGAGCTGCCATGCCTGTAAAAAAATTTAAAAAAATAAAAAAAGTTTCCAAAAGACCTGATGTGTCTCACACAGAGATGTTCTTTTTTTCTTTGACTTTTCTATGAACCCTTAATCTGTTGGTTATTAGTAGCCTCCTCTTATCTCTCCTCCCCCCTCTCTCTGTCTTTCACTCAATTAAATTTTGGGATGATCAAATAATCTGATGACTTTATTTATTAAGCCTGTTTAGGGAAAAGGCCAAGAAAGAATGAGGGTGGGGGAGAGGAATTTCAATGGACTGAAAAACAGGCAGTAGATTCATGGTGCCTGTAAAATGGTGAGCATATACACTATATGGACAAAAGTATTGGGCCACACCTCTTAGTCATTGAATTCAGGTGTTTCATTCAGTCCCATTTCCACAGGTGTATAAAATCAAGCACCTAGCCATGCAATCCGCCTTTACAAACATTCGTGAAAGAATGGGTCGTTCTAAAGAGCTCACTGAATTTGAGCGTGGTACTGTAATAGGATGCCAACGTTGCAACAAG
>JAOYSI010000250.1:3864-18445 GCA_025775065.1 Hiodon alosoides | reverse complement strand
CCCCCCCCCCCCGCCCCCCCCCCCCCCCCCCCCCCCCCCCCCCCCCCCCCCCCCCCCCCCCCCCCCCCCCCCCCCAACAGCTTATGACAAATATCGAGGGTATCTGTGCGGTGAGGAATGTAAAAATGCCAATTTGTTTTTACAGGGCCAGTTAGAGCGGATTGTGTGGATGTGGGTTGCAGTCGGAAGTGGGTTAATACAATAAGCTACATGAATATTTGGTTTTCTTATCAAATCATTAAAAACACCTTAGACGGCACGTGCCATTTTAAGACAGCCATCGCCAAAAGTACACTTTAAAGTGCACACGGGGCCCTGGAGACAGGAAGTGGCGACAGGAGGAGAGAGGGAAAGGCGTCTTGGCTTAGAGAGGGGTGGGGAAGCTAAGGAGGGAGAGAAGTGCAGTTGTCAGCAGAATCGGATGGCATGTGTGGAGCAGACAGAGATACAATTAAACTGTGGAGTTAAGACGGGCTTTGAAGTTGGACATGGTGCATAACACCCTTAGAGTCGGAGAAGGCAACCGTGCGTCGGCTTGTTATAGGCTGTTAAGAGGATCTAGTTAAAAGGGACAATTTGAGAAAATAAACTTTAATTTCGACTTGAAATGGTCTCCAAATAAGTATGGAAGTGGGCGAAGGGTGAAAATACACGCTGGTGTTTGGAGTTATTTTGCGCAATGGGGGTCGGGGCGTGGGGGGGGGGCAAAAGAGTGCGACTTTAAAGTGCAACAATACACAGGAACAATGTCTGGTTTGCACTCTAACCCCGTTTGGCCCCGAAAACCGGTAATGAAGCCTCGTAATATGGCCTTTTCTCCTTCAGGTGGGGAGGACGAAAATGCGTTTTTTCAATTTTAATTTCTTTTCGCTATTAATCGACGGCTCCAGAAGGATCCATCCAGATTACCGGCCTCCTGGATAAACAGAACCCCGGCCCTCCGCGCAGAATAATTAGACCCAACTGCGGCCAGAACCGGCCGTAAGGGCTCCATCTCCGTGGAAACCAGGGCTTCAGAGAGAAAACAGGCTTTCCCCGAACTGCCAAGCTGACCATATACTGTGCATAATTGTTGAGGTTGATTCATTTCTTTATGCATTTGCTGTATTTAGCCACATATTTCAGGTGATGCTATTGGCTCAAACAGCATTGCAGCTGGCTCCTCCCCCCATATTTAAGGGTCACATAACTGCGCTTATTTTGCTAATGGCAGTTTTTATTTGTATCTTTTTACCGGAAAATGTAAAATTGATGAAACTGAATCAGGGAAACTCGTCTCTGGCGATCTTATCGCCTGTCTGGATCTTAGCGGGCCGGGCGCAACAGCGGGGCGAATGTGTCTTCTGTTGCTCAAGTAAAATAATTAAACCTGTCACGAGGAGCAGAGCAGCAGGGGCTCCCGGGGATTGACCGCCACGATAAGAGCTTCTGTGTACTCACCCACAACAGGATGGCCCCTCCTCAACCAGGGCGACGGCCTAACCAAACCCATGCTCATGACAGACTGGATCCGCAGAGCCAAGGCGGTTGCCCTGACTGACGGAAGTGCACTGTGGAATGCAGTGGTTGGACAAGCCATTTGTTGAAGAGGTTCAGTTTACGCTACAGACATCCGTATTCAATTCTATCAGACTTCACCCACGTAGAGCTAGGCGTGCTCCTCGTTTTAGCAAGGGCCAACAATCACTGTTATGACCTTTGCACATCTTTTCATCCTCTACTTCTGACTGCAAAACTATCAAGACGGGCCGGAAGAGAACAATACGTTCATTATGCATTAACAAAAAAAACCCACGATAAAACAAATAAACCAAAGTGGTGATGGTGAAACAACTCCGGCAAGCCAGGAAACGGAGAACCCCATTTGTTGTTATTGGGTGCAGTTCAAGGTTTTTTAAAACAGCTGATAACGGATACATGGTCGGTGGTGGAGCGGTATGAGCAGAATTCTAGAATGTAGCAGCACATTCCGACCTCACCAGGGGTTTCAGGCTCCGTTGCGGTGCGTGTCATTTTTGCCGCCTTTGGCAGGGGTCGGTAAAGTAAAACCCCAACCACCTTAGCCACAATTTGATGCAGCGTGATTGTTAGCACAGCCTCCAAAGAGTACTTTTCACAATAAGAATAATATACCACTAATTTGGCCCTGGAGGTTCTGGTGACCCCTGAAAACGTCTTCCTTGGGTCTGGTGTTAGCTAAATAGCCACTGCACTGGCGCCCTATCTAATTCTAGTAAAACTCATGCTGTCAGATTCGTAAACAGCTGTCTTCCTGGCATTGCGAATGCAAAAAGAAACAAAGTGAAACACCGTTACAGTCACCGCGACCTCCAGGGTCATCCGTGCAAGCCCCTCTCCCTTGCCGCCAGTGGGCGTACCTGCAGTACGCTCAGTTTAATGCATTGATTCCTATCGGTGGAGGATAATCCGAACGTTTAGTAGTTTCTGCTGACGGTGAAGTTTCTGCTGACGTTGTAGTTTCTGCTGACATTGTAAGTTGCTAGGTATGTTCATTTCCTTTATATTCAAAGACCAATAACAGCATTGAATGGACAGGACATGTTTTTGTTTAGTTTTGTGAAGAAAGAAAGAAAAAAAGAAAATAAGGGACCTTAAACCTGGCACGGTTAAATGAATGGCGGGCAAACGCAAGAAGCTGTCCCTCCCTCCCCCCTGCCTGGACAGGAGTTTGTTTTAAAATGTAAATGAGGTGATCAGCCAGCAGTGATTAGCCCCGCGGCCCACATGAAAGGAGAGGGAAGACAGTGCATCATTTCCTCCTTTGACCTTTTGCTCCCGTTCGTGTTTCATGCGAAACTGTGATTTATGGGCTTATCAGCCCTCCTGCTATTGGCAGGAACGCAGGTAACCGCCAGAATGCCCCTCAAACAGACGTTTTAAAACTATAATATAGTTATACTATATACTAAAATATATATATCGATATATTGCAAGAGTGACCTTGACACCGTTCTTGTCATTTAGATTCGTATTGTCCTCACAAGACGTAAAACCGTACAACTTGGATGTGATGCAAGGAAGACTTTAAATTACAGCTCAGTTTACACGTTATCCCACAATAAACCCGTTTCTTGTCAATGGCCTCACTATTGCTTTTTATTATTATTTTTAATTCGCAAAAATAGAAAAGAAGAATACAATCAAACAACAAATTCAAAACCCAATCATTTTGCGCTCCATTTCATAAACAAGCACAGCCGCAACTTGGTTTGAGACCCCATAAATCACATAAGAAATTATAGGTAGAGCTATAGCTTAAACACTGTGTAATTGCCTCCTGCTGCAGCCATGGCGTCAGAAATAGAATCACACTTCGTTGCCCTGGACGACTGTGAAGGACCAATGATCTGGCTTCAACGCCTCACATATTTTTGACACTGAACCCATTGTTGACTACTTCACGATTCACAGTTGCATACTTATAGTGACAAAAAAATAAAAATAAAAAACCCCAACTCAAATGACAATGGCAACACAGAAAATGTATTGTTTATAATAGATGTAATATTCCCAGAGACACTCCCTTTTATGGCCATTTGAACCGAAGGGAGGAATTTTTAGCTTTAGAGAATTCACTTGCAAATGGATATTGACATTGCTGTTATTCTTTAATAGTAAAAGTGAAATTAATCTTCACCAACTCTACCCGGTTAAAAACCAAAGGCAGTTTTCCTGGATGCAACAATGGCGACCGTTAAAATAAGTTAGTTTGCACAATTGTTTTTTCAGGTAACCTTGTTTTTTGGGAGGTATAAAGAACCATCTAGATAATCAAAGTGTTCCTCTGTGGGGGGAAAAAAAACCCTTTCATCAGCCTTTTATCATAATCATCAAGTTCAAAATTGCTGTACTTCCACCCCAAAGCAAACAGTTTTTTTGTATGGGCTATTCCTTTTGCGTTACAGTGGGGATCTGCCGCAGGCCTTGTCATTAACCACGCTTGCAAGCAACTCCCCTTGCAAACAGACCCAAAGGAACAGCACGATCATAAACAAGTATCACTACCGGAGGAGACCGCTGTGTGCCTTGCAGTTCATGCTAAACGGCGCCATCGCTGCTGGGCCTGGTTTTTGGATGGACTAATGTACTGAAAACATTCATTAACAGCAGGTGGCGTAATAGTTAAGGACGGGACCGCCAGATTCCTGTACCCTAGTGGCCAAGGTGCTCAATCTGAGCTGCTTCAGCACTATTAGAACCAGAAACAGTGTATGTTGGTCCGGTGTTCTGAATGTGAGCAATTGTGAAACCAAAAGAACCTTTAACAGACAAGAGTGGACTGATTTCTGGCTTCTGAATGCCCAGGGTTAAAAAGCTTCTTAGTGTCTCAACGTCGAACAGAGCAAGAACCGCAGAATATTCACAAGTGTGTGCCTTTGCCAGAACTGTTACGGTTCAGAAATGCTGTCAACGCGCTTTCAATGCTAAGTGGAGAGTCACCTTATTGCTGCGGAAAATGACGTTTGGGCTGAGAAACAAGTTGGAGACGGGAAACTAAGAGTTGAGAAACAAGTTGGAGACGGGAACTAAGAGCTGAGAAACAAGAGGGAGATGGGAAACTAAGAGTTGAGAAACAAGTTGGAGACGGGAACTAAGAGCTGAGAAACAAGTGGGAGATGGGAACTAAGAGCTGAGAAACAAGTGGGAGATGGGAACTAAGAGCTGAGAAACAAGTGGGAGATGGGAAACTAAGTGCTGAGAAACAAGTGGGAGACGGGAAACTAAGTGCTGAGAAACAATTGGAAGATGGGAACTAAGAGCTGAGAAACAAGTGGGAGACGGGAAACTAAGAGTTGAGAAACAAGTTGGAGACGGGAACTAAGAGCTGAGAAACAAGAGGGAGATGGGAACTAAGAGCTGAGAAACAAGAGGGAGACGGGAAACTAAGAGCTGAGAAACAAGTTGGAGACGGGAAACTAAGTGCTGAGAAACAAGTGGGAGATGGGAACTAAGAGCTGAGAAACAAGTTGGAGACGGGAAACTAAGTGCCACAATCTGGGATTCTACACATAATAACCTCAAAGGGTCGACCCCACCTCACCCTAACTCACCCCACCTCACACTACCTCACCCCACCTCACACTACCTCATTCTGCTTGAAACCTTGAGGAAGATGACATTTCCATAAAACATTTTTATCCCAAAAAAAGAAGTATTGAAGACGTATTAAATTATTCAGCTAACTGTATATAAGCCTTTGCTGAAACACCAGCAGCAAATTTAGACTTTTCCCTTCTGCGGTGTATTTGTTTGGATATGCAGTATATGGTAACAATAAAAACTAAAATTCAAACTAAACTTATTAAAAAAGGAACAAAGGCTCATGGAAAACTCAGGACGCATTTTGGAAAGCAAAGGCCTGAATGTTGTGGGGTGTTCAGAGATAACCCGCCCCATTCTTAACCTTTCTTCACATTTCTTGATTACTTACCAGCGAAAGTAATGACATAAAAAAGGTGTGTGACGCAGAGAAACAGACCATTCAGCCCAGCTTAGCGCGGCCTATAATATATAAGGTTAGTACTAATATATACTAATAATACTAATAAGGTTAGTTTAGAAGGAGAGCAAAGAGTTCATCACAAATCCAGGTAAGCCAAAAAGAGATTCTGGGATTCTGGTGTCTGAGAAGCACCTGCGTGTGGGGTGGATGGATGTGCAGGTGAGATCCAGGTAGCCTGAATGAGACAGGCACAAAACGGGACTAATTCACCAGCTTCAGCAAGTGTCAGGCCCAGTGGTCCTCTGTCAGCGGTTGTAGGTTTGAACGCACCGAACCGAGGGAGCGTTATGCTCAGCAAGGTGTCACTTGGCAAGACCATCGTGGTCAAGCAGGAAGCCCAGTCAGAGCAGAGAAACGTTTAAACGGGTGCCCCCAGGCCTCCTCTAACACTGTGGAATATTTTTTCAGGTTCTTCATCCATATATCCATATATATCTTTGTGAGGAATTGCTCCTAAATCACTTGCTGTCAGAGGCATAGGCTAAATATGTTTGTTTTTTTTTGATAGATAGGTGTTTGTTACATGTTCTTCCTTAAAAAAATATAGAGGAAATAGAGTCAGAATGTAGCATTGAAATAACCTAATGACACTTTATCAAAGCACTGAACTTGAGAGAAAAAGGATCGGAGAGGGCACATAGAAACTCCAAAAATGAGGAAACAATCAGATACCTTCTGAAATTTGATGCCCGACAATTGGACAAGCTTGATAACCTGTGACTAATTCTCCACGAGGTGCTGATTTTAAATTTAAATTCCACAGGCAGAGCTGCTCATGGGAGGTGCAATTGAAAAATCAAAACCCTTGGACTCCAAAGTGATATATTTCACTGTGATGAGATTCGTTTGATAGACAGTTAATATGATTGCTCGAACCATTACCACAGACCCGATTTTGTGGCACTCTATATTATTCCTTTATAATAAAATGCTGTGAAGGACCGTATTTTCCTAGAGCAGCTGAATTTACAAATTTTCCTTGAATTTCTTCAATAAATGTGTCCTGATGTGTAAAACGTATGGGTATGAGGGACAGCCTAATTAACAATTAGTACAAATCAGTGGTGTTTTGTGTGCGTGTGCAGCATTGGGGCAGAAGATATTTTTATTTTATTTTTTTCACCACTGTCGGGAAACCCTGAGTAACAATGTAACTTTTTTTACTGTTCCTGCTGAGTTTGAAGGGAGCTGCGGGATATACAAGGAACTCCATGAATAGGCTGTTTAGGAGAAGCATTCCTTCCAAAGCACACACACGTGTATATACAGTCTGTGTTTGCACGTACAAGGTTAGTTTTCCAATCTGGAGTTGAGTCACGTAGCTCAGTAAATTCTGACTGGCCTTGTGGTCCTCGCTGTGAAGAAAGAACTCCTTGGTCAGAACCATGAGGTGAATCGAATGGAGCAGATTTTTCAGACATCGCACGTTGAGTTGAGCAAAGAGCGAGATGCATCTTCTCGAACAGATCTCAGAGGAGTATGCAAGCAAACTCACCCACAAACCTAAAAACACTGTCATCCTCGGAGGTCAGAAGCGTTACCCCATGGCCATTCTGGCTGAAGGGCAGCTGGTGGTGCAATGGTTAGGCTTGTGACCAAAAGGTTGCTGGTTCAAGTCCCACCCAGCTTTAGGTATCCTTCTCCAAGGTTCTGGACCTGAATTGCATCAGTAAAATATCCGGCCGAATGTGGCTGAATGTAGAAATGGTAAGCTGGAGGATTAAGTCCTGTGCTTCCGCCGGCTGCGATTCCCTTTCTGCAGTTAGCGGTGCTGTGGGAAGGTAACTGGCTCGATGACTCCTGCCAATCGCCACCCATTGTTCCTTCCTGAGGTCTTCCTGTGCTTCCCCTTGTTCCGTGCCACGAATGTGAAACGTCGCCGCGCTCTTTGTTCCAGCGGTCTGGCGGGGAGAGAGCGACGCCGCTCAGGGCCAGGGGGGTCGTCGGAGGTGACGCCTCGCCCAGGATGACGTCGGCCGACACCCGTGCTTGCGACGTGCGGTGACAAGGAGCAGGACGTTGCTAAGCGATAAGAGATCAAAGCCAGCGCTGCACAATACAGAGGAGTCTGCTTTGTGGTTTTCAGGATGGACCTCGGGGCGATTTATTGTGCCAGGCGTTCCAACGAAAACACGGGCAGTTATTCGAAGAGCCGAAAGTATTTCCGATGTACAAATCCGTGTAAAGGATAGCGGCGAATTGGCTCGGCAAAACGGGGAATTCTTGTTTACATAGAGGAGTATCAATTGAAGGCGCCTGTGGGCTCTTTAAGGAGCCGCAGTGAAAGTGAACTGTTTAAAGTAACTCGGAATCTATGGCCTGCTTTAGAAAAATATTCTGAACAAGCAAAGGCCAAAAACTTGGCTGAAACGGGACTTGGTCTTGCAACGACAATGCATTAAAATGTTCAAGCAGAGGAGTAGGCTTTCTATCTATGTAAAATGTGAAAGGAGGCCATTGGTGATCGCTTGCAAAGAATTTAGCCGCAGCAATTTCAAGACGTGGGTCAAAGCTCTGGAAATTTATCTCAGAAACGTTGTTTGCAGAACACAGAATAGCTATTGTTTAGCCTTTTAAACATTATACCGAATTCTTTGCCACAGTTGCAGAACAAACACCACTGTGTAACTAATAGCTAATCAGAGTCCTTGAAGCTTGCATACATGTGGTTAGTGGGTTTAATTTTCTCCACTGATGAAGCAGTCCAGAAACTTCAAAGCGTCATGGCTGAATCTAATTCATCACTGTTGCACACAGAGTTTGCAATACTTGTTCTGGTTTGAACAAAAAAAACGAAAAAACTAAGAAAACCTGGAGGCCACTTGAAAGACCCCACCTGCTGTTAAAGTTGCTGTTAAAAAAAAAAAAAAGTTTCTTCGTTTCATTTCAGTCAGTAATACGTTTTTGTTAGACTGGATTCCCATTCACAGAAAATGGCTGCGTGTGAAGCCATCCAACATCACAAGCTAGACTGAAAAGTTTTTCACTGTAAAAAAGCCCTGTTGCTGGAGTTGTTCAAGTGTCAAGGCCACTCCCTTTTTGTACCTGTGACAGTACAAACCTATGGGCAGGTAGATTCAGGTATGATTGGTTTGTTGTAGCAAACTGAATGGAGCGATGCTACAGCTGAAATGACAGACAGCAGCCCACGGACAAGACCCTGGTTGAAGTTATCATGCTTGCTGCGTGCTATGCAGAAGAGAAGAGATCTTAAAACGCACAGCGCTCTCCCTTTTAAACTGTTTCCGTCTACTTGTTTTTCTTTTTTCTTTAAATATGTGGCCCTCCTATACGTGACTATGTCGCTCTGCTGGGGCACACGCGGTCATCCGCTGCATCCTCCGAGGGGGGCAGACAACGCAGGTGATACCGTCACAAACATGCTTTATCCCTCGCACTCCTGTCTCGGGACCATGGTACCGCGCCTCTCACCAATGTGAGGGACCTGAAGCAAATGCACACGAGCAAACACATTTTCCCACACGCTCTGCTAGGGCACACTATGGCAGGGCAAACTCTACCGGGTCACACACAATCTTGCTCTAGGGCTAACCACAGGCTCTGCCATGGCAGTCTCAGCAAGGGCACAGGTCATCCACTGCACGCTTTGCCGGGGCACACGGTCATCAACTGCATGCTCTGCTGGGGCACATGGTCACCCACTGCACGCTCTGCTGGAGCACATGGTCACCCACTGCACGCTCTGCCAGGGCACGCAGTCATTCACTGTGAAACCCCGGCATTCTGTCGAAATAACAACGATCCATCACACGAGTTCAAACTAAGCCCTATGATCTTGATTACACAGGTTCAAATTCAGATCACTTGCAACCAGGAGAGCGTAGCGCTGCACACAAAACGAAGACCCTTGCCTGATTACCAACACGACAGCGCACAAAACTCTCGGTCTCCGCTTAGCGGAAAAAAAACAGTCACGTCAAGATTCTCAAGACAGACGTGATTTGAGTCACATTCTCTCTGCCCACGCCTCACCTTCACTGACCCAGGCCTGCAGAGAGACCTGCTGGATAGGGCGGTCCTTAAACCCCAATACTAGGGCCTAGATAGCTAGGAATACACCCGCATAGGCTGTGGGTTGTCTAACATTCCACTGTCAGCCTTGGAACCCCCCCCAATTTTGTTAAGTTAATTTTCTTATGGTTAAAAGAGAAAGAGAGAGAGAGAGAGAGAGAGAGAGAGAGAGAGAGAGAGAGAGAGAGGGGGGGGTGTGGGGGTGATTGATCTTCTTAAAATAATTTTGCTGTTGTGGATTTAGCTGATTGTTCTGGCTTTCTGTAATTAATCTTTCTGGGTACATGGAAAGGATTGGCAAGCACTTCAAAGAGGAAGAGCATAAATGATCTGAACGGCGTACACTTTTTTTTTTTTTGTCCAAAGTCAGTGTGCTGCAGATTAGGGCTTTACTACTACATCAGTTTTTGCTACTTTTCCCAATTAAAATGACAGACCAATAACACTCAGCCTACGTACACAGTGTCAGGGTTAGACTCCTACTGAAAATAGTGGGCGGAAGAAGTAGGACATGGGTGAATCAGTGGGTGAATGAGGTGGGACGCGTATCCCTGTCCCCCGTCTCACCCAAGTGCTGGGATATTTTGTTAATTAAATTTACAGCTCTGCTACAGTCCCTTTTTTCCCCACTTTCAGACGACACCATCGGTAAAACGAAAAAATCAGGCTGATTCACCAACCCAGCCTAAAGATTACAACGCAGCTGTAAACTTGTTTTTTCTTTTCATCCAGAACCAAGGGAGCGGAACATCATTCTTGTTCCTTCTGACTTGGTTTGGTGCGTGCGTCATCAATGTAAACTCTAAACTTTTCACAACAAACTGAAGTTAGTGGTAATCCGCTTTTGTCTGATGACGTCTCTGTCGGTAGCACCGTTGGCAAAGAGCTTAGCAGCCCATACACGTATACACCTCAGGAAAGTAAGGAGATGGCATCCACCTTGGGTGGGCCCCAGAGTCTGTACAATCACGCTGTACAGTTTACATGGTTTAAATCTTGCCACTGCTTCGGTCAAAGCAAACCTTCTTAACCTAAATTGCTTACCAGACGGTACGAATGGGTGTATCTCTGCAAAATGGTAAGCTGTGTAAGTTGCTTAGGATAAAAATGTCAAAAACCGTCCTCTCACCATCCCATCCCCTTTTCAAATTTCTCTGACAACGATGGAGAAAAAGCCTGAGAAGGAAAACTTGTGAAGACTGCAAAGACCACAGAGCAGGCCTCCTGCAAATGTTTGCTTTACAAAACTCTATCAGGAAGCAGGATCCTCTCAGGGAAAAAACCCCTCCATCATCCTCTTTCCAATCAAAGAGAAAAGGCAGGCCCCATTTGAGAGACTGTTGAGTGTTGGAGTAGAGAAGCGTACCTGGTCTGAGCTTTAATTAGCACAGCTAATCATAAGACAACAAGACGGAGAAAGGGGAAAAAATAACACGTTAAAAAAAAACTCCCCGTTCAACAAGTCCAGTCTGCGGCTGCTGCAGGTGGACCACGTGCGCACGCCTGACGTATTTTCACATGAGAAACTTTTCCTTCGCGCTCCCTCGCCGCCTATCAGCGAGGTCAACGCTGGCTCTACTCGTAAAAGAACAAAAACTTGCAGACACAATTGCAGAAACGCATGTCGGAGGGCCAGGAGGCTATGGCGGATCCCCTCCACGCAGTCGTGATAATTAGCCAGACCGACGGGCTGTAATTGCTGGGCTGTGTGTGGCTTTGGTTTCGGGGGCCCCATCCGTCTGCCACCGGGAGGAGGTGATGGATTGCGCTCCCCGCCGCGGCCCTGTCGCGCCGAAGGCGGAGTCGGACGCCACGTCTCCCTGGATGCCACGTCTCGCGCGCTACCTGCTCCACTCCGCCCTCTCCGCCGGAAACTCTGCAGCAGGGGCCTATTTCATTGCATCACGCCGCCGCCCTCTCACAGAAAATTCACCCCGGCACGCGGTTCAAGCAAAGCGGCGGGGTGTTAAAAAATGAACAGAAACGGCATTAGGAAGAGAGAGACGGCAAAGGGAAGAAAAGAAAAGGTTCACCCGCGCTTTTTGCAATTTCGCCAGCTTATCACGCAATCGCACCGATTTCCCATTTCAAACGCGCCGCCTCCGAGAGCGTTCTCTTGGCTCTCACGTTCTCTCCGCGCGCCTGGCAGAGAAGAAAGCTCGCTAAGCGAAAGGTGGCTTTTAATTTGACACAGTCGAGTGCGATCATAACGGGGCAATGAATAAATGATACCCCACTTCTTACTTGGCACATTCGGCGGTAACAAAGAGACTTTGAGACACTTTGAGGACACTTCAGGTGGTGGAGTTCGTTTCCCCTTGATGGAAAGACGATCAAAACGCAGATCTTCTAAATGCATCTGTCTATTTAGAAACGATCCCACTTTCTAGCCGTAAAGCAGAAACGATTTAATCTTCTTCCCCTTTTAAAAGTTTTAGTTTATGATGAAGTGCTCGCCATATTGGCAACTTCGAAAGGGTTTTTTTCCCCCTCCCTAAAATGACAACATGTCATCTATATATAGCCTATAAATTGCGCTTCAATTTAACTTCCCTTTGCAATGCATGTCACACGTTGATGGTTCCGACAGCTGCCAGTTGAAAGAAACAGGGGCCTTCAGTGCTCTAAGGAGCGAAATTAATTTTGTCACGTCTAGGAGGGCTTGATGTATGCTAATAAAGAAGCGAGGAGAACGTTCACGCTATTGAAAATTTGAAAGTGACAGAACCTTGTCAGATAAAACTACTGGCGCATCAAAAAAAGAGAAAGAAAGAGAAAGAGAAAGAGAAAACCCGTGCCTCTGACAAAGTTTCCAATCTCCGGATCTGAAGTTGCTCCGCGGTAAATTTCGGCGGGAAGCGTGGCAAACCGAGGAAACCGAGTTGCGAGTGGGACATCACTCCGAGTGTTGCCGAAGCGACAAAGTGTTTTACACCGGGGAACGGTGCTACCAACCTTCAGCCTTGCTTTGAGTGCAGCCTGTGTTAGAGTGTCAAAAAATACCTGCAAACTTCACCAGCGATCGTCTGCCCAAAATAAAATAAAATAAAATAAAATAAAATAAAATAAATAAACAAATCATGCACCCCCTGCGTGTTTATTCAGGAGCAGGTGAGATGAAAATGTGTCCCCGTACGGGGATTTTTTTTGGCAGTTGTCGGGTTTATGATCCGGAGAGACGTTGAACCACATTCATTTCAGATTGAGACCTCAAAAACATTTTTTTTCCATTTTTCATCGGGTGAACATTTACACCATTTGTTAACACTCAACAAATTCATTTCTAATAATTACACACGTTTGATTTTCACTTTCCTAACATGGCGGTAATCAGATGGTTCGCTGCTTGTTAACAACCCAATGCCGACGTGTGTTAGGGGGACTTGTTTGTGCAGTAAACTCACTGATCTCTGGAAAAGGAAGCTCGGAGCGCAGCAGAATTTGTTTAAAGTCTGGAGGTAAAGTCACGTGAGAGATCACGACACAAGTCTAAGAAGACAAACTGGGGCAACGTTGTCACATGGAAATCCACCTTTTATCTTTGTTAAAGCAAACACGGGCTTTCAACCCCAGCTCTCTGAGGCTAATAGCGTCGTTGCATCTCGTGAGAACTGGTGCATTATGTTAAGGTTCATGAGGTGGGAGTTGATGCGGCAAACAGGATTTTGCACAAAGACCTCTTTCTCTGCTACTACCTGTGATAAAAATTGTTGTGATGTGGCCTCTCAAGTGGATCCGTCACACAAGTTCAGACTAAGCCCTATGATCTTGATTTCACAGGTTCAAATTCAGATCACGTGCAACCAGGAGAGCATAGTGCCGCACACAATTGACAGAATGCTGTCTGGTCTGGAGTAGGTGTGAACTGGAGTAGGTGTGAACTGGAGTAGGTGGGAACTGGAGTAGGTGGGAACTGGAGAAGGTGGGAACTGGAGTACATGGGAACTGGAGTAGGTGTGAACTGGAGTAGGTGGGAACTGGAGTAGGTGGGAACTGGAGTAGGTGTGAACTGGAGAAGGTGGGAACTGGAGTACGTGGGAACTGGAATACGTGGGAACTGGAGTAGGGTTTCTCTCTGCTCCCCACTATCCAGTATCTCCAGTCGACTTCCCAGGAGCCTGTAGGCTGGTGATGCCATCAGGAGGGACATGCCTCTCTTCCAATCGGCAGGCTATAAAGGAGTTCATTCAAGCTACCTTCTCACTGCCCATGTGTTGCAATAAGCTGAGATGGATTAGCGCAATCGGCTATTCCAAATCGAGCAGAAAAAGTCAAAATAGTTGGCAAATTCATTGCTAGGATGGTTTCGCAATATTTTGCCTATTGTATTAAGCCTCTCCTTGGCTAAGTAAAAAAATCTACACAGTGCCCATTTTGTTGTAAAAATAGCAACAATGTTTTGGCTGCCTCAACACTGTTTAAGGAACGTTTATTAAATTCTGCAGCTCACAGCTTTGTCTCATGACTAAAAATAAAAGATTTCATAATTACTATTCAACATATAGATTTTTTTAAACAGAATGAATGTAACAGGTGCTGCGTGTGTGCACCCTAAATAGCTCCCTTTAAACATTTAAACATCAGCATGGCTCATCGTTAGAGAGACTTTGACGCGTGTAATGTCACTAATCCCCCGAGTCACAGCCTGCCAGTTCGAATCAGGCCCATTTGCAGGTTTTCATTAACGCTGAGGATGGCTGCAGTCCTGCTCATAGATCCAGGCACACGAAAGACTGAGAGAACCACTACAGAGCCCCCCCATCCTTGAAAGGCTCACGCTCGGCCTCTTCAAAGGGGCAGGACAGGTCTCACAAGATACTAAATGGCACACGAGAGAAGCAAAACAGGACTGGGGGGGTGTTTGGGTTGGCCCAAAACCGATGAGACTGTCTAGAGCTGTCCAACGTTAAGGTGTCACTTTTCCTAGTAAAAGGAAGAGCAACACATACCCCTGTTCAGCCTTACAAACGTACACACCCCTGTTCAGCCTTACAAACGTACATACCCCTGTTCAGCCTTACAAAC
>JAOYSI010000249.1:4384-18447 GCA_025775065.1 Hiodon alosoides | reverse complement strand
AACCCCCCCAACTAATCTCAGCCATGAGCCTGTTAAATCTACCAATGATGGTGTCTGTGCTGCCAGCTCTCAGTTTGACGTCGATGAGATTATGATATTCCTCCCACGGATTTCGCATAATCTCGCTCTAACATTTCGCCACCTGGCGAGCCCGACCAGAGGCTGGTTCAGTGCAGTGTTTCTCCATGCGGATCAGCCCACGTTCCAGACAACATTAGCACTCGGCAGCCAAGGGAGCGTCGTGTCGTGGGATCCCCGCTGACACTGAATGTCTGTTCTGAGTAAGCAGGGAGGGTCAACCTGACCTTGCGATCCACGGAATTCCCACTCCTTCACTGGCCTGAAATACAATACCATTCATTTCAAAGTTCACTTGCACGAAAATAGCAGACTGTGCTCTCTACATACTTGTACAATTAGCCAGACAAATCTTAAAAGTTCCACCTGGACGAATTTTTACGGAAGGAAATAAAATAGAAAAACATAACACACACGGAACTCAATGCAGTACTGGACGATATTAACAAAGAATGGATGATTAAACCACAACAAAAGGTAAGGATCTCACGGCGGCCCTGCCCACGAGATTCCAGCGGAGGTGACCTGAGGCAGCACCTTCTGCCCCCGTGCGCCTCTCTCTGCGGGCACCCAAGGTTGCCCGGCAGCCACAACGGGGTGAAGTACCTCCTGATTGATGGCAGCGGGGGCCTCTGCTCCCTCTCTGCCCGGCTAATGCCTCCCAACGCCCCCACCCTTTCTATTCCTGCAACACTTTGGCACTCGTGCCCACAGCTCCCTGGCAGCTCCCTGCAGGCCCATTAATTACCGTGCCGAACCACTCCTTGGCGCTAGCGCGCCCGTGCACACACACGTTCAGACTCACGCTGGGCGATGGGAGCAGGTGAGGCCGCCCCTCTAAAAGCTTCTCCTAGCCTCGGGGCTCAGCTGAGCCCGTGTCCGTTGGGGAGGGGGTGCTGTGCAGGCAGCTCTCCGCAACTCAAGAGTAAACACGTCTGTCTGCGTGCCAAGCTGCATGGGAGACTGTGGGGGGCACCTGGGCCAGACCTAGAGCGGGCCTGGGTATATGTTGCAGGGGACAGGAAAGTGGGGAGTAACCAAGAGGACGTACCCGTCTCGCTCACAGTGGGACCGTCTGCCTGACCTAGCCACCACAGAAATCTCATACGGCCTCAGTTCCTGGACAACACGATCATATAAAAATCATACATAATTATATAAATAAGAGTTCTGAATATATATGTCATGCCAGTACATGGCAATGCCAGATTCCAAACACACAATTATTCAGTTTATATGTGCAGCTCCGCGGAAGAACACTGAGCATTTCGGCTTTGCTTTACAATTCTGGGGTTACATGATCATAAATAAGCTCAACAGCATATACACACCTCTCTGCATATACATCCATAGAGACCCCCCAAGCTTGCGAATGACATCGTAAACCAGCAAATTACCCCCAACGTAGCAAATGACTCACCACATGACTCCCAGAACTACAAATGACTCACTGACCCCCAAACCTGCAAATCACCCCCCAATCCAGCATAATTCCCCAAATGACCACCAAACCTGCAAATGACTCCTTAAACCAGCAAACAACCCCCACGCTTGCAAATGACTCACCAAAAATTAATCACTAAATTAACACCAAACAAGCAAGTGACCCCCAAACCTGCAAATGACCCCCCACACCTTGCAAATGACTCAATAAGTGACCCCCACACCAGCATGATTCCCCAAATGACCACCCAATCTTGCAAATAAGTCAACAAACCTTGATGAGAGGAGCCATGGTTTGGTGGTGGGGGGGTTGAGTTAGGCCTCATCTTAATGGGGAGAACCCTTGCTATTAGGCAAATGCACAGAACGGCAGAGTAAGAGGGACTAGGCCAAACTCCACCACACCTACTGCAGAAACCTTGGCCCAGGCACAGAAACGTGGGGTCTAAATGATTACCCAAATAACCCATTATTTAAAAATGCTGGGATCAAAAAATGGAAAGTAGAAAGAAATGAGAGATATCAGTGGGGGTGGGGGAAGGAATCGGTTAAGTCTGATGAGATTAACAAGGAGGCTCAGCAGTCATAGAGCAGGGGTACTCAGATACTTCACTTGGTCCAAGATCCCTCAGTTCTTCCCATCTCTGGCTAAAAGACTAATGCCCAGCACTTTCACTAGAAAGCATTTCACTGCCTTCCTGCACTTCCTGCACTGTGGGACTGTGGGGGCTGGGGAACGCTGCGTCTCGGGAGGTGCACCCGCAGATTCCCCCCTCCTGGCTGGCACTGTGGGCCTGTTGTCCTGGGACAAGAGGAGATTGGGGATGGCCGGCTGTGGTGCACCCTAGGAGGGACGCCAGCGGATATCCTGTTAATGCAAATGACTCCCCAAACCTGAAAATGACTTTTTTTTTTTTTTTTTTAAACAAAGTAACAACACATTTTGTGGCCTTTGGGTTTCCTTTAATAAACAGGAAGAAAAGAAAAAAAAAAAAACATATTACAAAATATCTTTACGGTCATAGATAACCCAAAGTCTGATTCCTCTTCCCCACCTCTTCAGAGCAGAAAGAACAAAAACCATTAATCTTAGTGTTAGATTTTAACTTTTTCAAAGTAGAAAATAATAGCACAAAACCAAGAGTTAGCGGGGAGTAGGGGTGGGGTTTCATGAAATTGAAAGGGGCTAACGGCATACCTACGATAGACAGACAGGAAATATGGCATGTGACTGTGGATGTGGTCAGGGACTAGAAGACCAGGGGATGAAATGGACAAAAAGGCGTGGGTGAGAAAAAGTCTCGCGACAGAACGGTTAGTCTGATTGTTTTATGGAAAGAGCCATGGTGTGGTGGTGGGGTCAAGTTAGGCATCTGGTTCTCAATGGTGAGAACCCTGGTAATGACAAACGCACAGAACGGCAGAGTAAGAGGGACTAGGCCAAACTCCACCATACCTACTGCAGAAACTTCGGCCCAGGCACAGAAACATGGGGTCTAAATGATTATAAATCTAAACCCAAATTTTGCCTTATTATATAGCATTGCTGGGATGAAAAAAGAGAAATGTACAAAGAAATAAGAGATATATGGTGGGGGTGGGGGGAGGGGGGGAGGAATCACTCAGGGTTGATAAGATTAACAAGGAGGCACATGGGCAAGGTCAGAGGTCAATCAGGGTGAGAAGTTCAGCAGAAACCATTCACCCTGTTGCAAGTATCTGTACCCCCTAAAGCCACTCCAATCTCCCCATCCCCGAGCCACCCTCAGTCCAAAGCTGACTCCAGGGTTCAACAATGAGTATCTAACCACGTAGGCTCTGTCACATGTTGTATACCTAGTCTGAAAGTGGGGGGAAAAAACAAAAACTATTACTTCCATAACTTTGATTCCAGTGAAGGAAAAAACAAAGCATTACAATGCCTCAAATCATACACTTGTGCAAAAACTCAATGCAGATTACATTCCAAGACTGCAGCTTATCTTTGCCTTTAATTTAACTGAAGTTCAATTTAAGGGGCACACTGTTGGGGCATTTCATTAGGTACACAGAGGACATGGGCAGAGTCTACACCCAAGGACTGCACTAGAGCCCCAGAGTGGTCTGGCCTGGCCCTCGACTAAGGCCGATTGCCCAGGGTGCCGCCAGCAGTCGTAGACCATGAGTACTCGAATACTACTCACTTCTCCATGGTCCCTCTCTTCATCCAATCTCTGGCTATAGGACTAATGCCTAGCGCTTTCACAAGCAAGCAATTCACTGCCTTCCTGCACTTTCTGTACTGTGGCTGCTGGGAAACGCTGCTCCTATCAGCGACCGGCTCTGGAGGAGATTCAGTAGGGTCCCCCTTTGCCCCTACCCGTCCCCTGACCCTGTGCCTGGGGCTGACTGTTGCCCTGAAAGACCTTGTTGCTGGGGGCCCCGTGGGCAAAGCGAAGATCCTGGTCCCGAGGGAACTGTGCCGCAGGGCGGGGCGGGGGGTCGCTCTGCGGCTGGCTGCGAGGAGACCTCGGAGAGTCCGACTGCCGGGGCCATGGAGGGGGCGCCGGCGCACCCGGTGGCTCGGAGGGCAGTGCCACGGCTCCAGTCTCTGAAGATTCCCCCCTCCTGCTCGGAGGCTTCCCCTCTGCCGGTGGCCCCTGATCAGCGTCCTGCTGGGATATCAGCTGGAGGAGTGCAGCCGCCACTGCGGGGCTGATGTCCTGGGACGAGTGGAGTTCGGGGATGGCCGGCGGCGGGGGGCCCAAGAGGGATGCCGGCGGAGATTCTGTTGGGGAGGGTGGACGTCCCGGGCTAATGCCCGCCTGCTTCCGTCTGCCAACCGCGCCATCTGAGGGGAGGCAAACACAAAAACCCAGCTCAGCCTCCCTCATCATTACACCAACTCCATACAGCCTGCTTTTCCATCACACGCTCAATCATCAAAGCCACCTAATGGCCAGGGATGCAAACAGGTAAGGGGTAAAAAAATTTAATAAAGGTGAGAACATAGCGTGGTGAGACACCCCACCCCCCAAGAAAACTTTCTCCTCGGACCTACATGAATGTTGTAGGTGACCTATTTTGATGAATAGGTTTTTGGTGAATTTGGTGAATTTCACCGAAAGTTGAGGAGTTTGCATCTCCGAATGGCAGTCCTATTCCAGAAAATACAGATCTGCAACATTCTTAGCTATTATGCAATCAGCGCATACAGTTTGAGATTTCAACAAGCCATAGTCGTCACAGACAGGGGAGAAAAGTAACTGAAATGAAGATAACCCAGCACACCATCCTTGAAACGACCTCTCCCAAGCGCAGAGTAAGTCCTATGACTTCGCAGGTCAGAATCCAGCTCAGACTGGCACAGCAGTGGTGCACGGTTGGCACAGCAGTGGTGCACAGTTGGCAGAGTGCTGCGACCAGCGTCTATGGTTTGCCTCTCTGACCCCTGCAGGCTAGCAGTGCGTTCCAGAGTGACGATGCTGTCCTCCAACCACCGCTGAGGCTTTGTGTAGAAGCGTTGCGTGGCTCAAAGGTGATTGGATCGGAGGAGAAATCTCGTAACAACCAGTCGAAATTCATTAGCACAACTGCCAATTGTTAAATTTGGGAGAAAAGACGCAAATCATTTTAAACTCCAAATTATTAATAAAAAAACTAAATTATTAGGTGTGAAACAGTTATAAAGGAATATCTTCTACAACAAAGAATACATTTGAGACTAAAGTTGCCCGTTTGAAAAGCTGGTTACAGAAATCAGTGAACTAAGGACAGGACAGCACGGTGAGAAGTCACAAACGTTGTACGAACGTTGTCCTAAAGGTAACAAGGCCCCAAGCCTGCGTACCTACTACAAAAAAAGGCTGCGCCGCGATAAAGGCTTTTTCCTAATTGGCAGCTTGTTGGGTAACAATTGTGTTTTATTTTTTCCATGGGCTTATCGAACATACACTAAAAATTAAAACAAAAAGCATTACGCTTTCCTATTACACCGTAGCGCAACACAACAGTACTGAAAGCATTTCTGATAAATTGGCAGCAGTAGCAGAGGTTGAGGTGATGAGAAGGGCTTTGAGAGGGAAAACTGAGTCTTACAGAGCACTAAGTCATCAAAAACACATACAAAAACACTTACACTTTGTTCTTTGGTTGAGTACACAGAAATTTGAGTTAAGGAAAGAAAAGGTTGCTGTCGCAGTGGCTCTAACCAATGAGCAACTGACGCTTGCCGCAGTCTGACCAATGAGCAAACGGAACCAAAATTCCCCATCTGTCTTAAAACACAAATAAGTTGTGGACTTCAGCTTCACTCCTGGTTGAGATCAGCATAGTGGATGAAAAACAATAGAAAACAAATGGGCACAATGAAATAATATTTCCTTACCTCTAATGATAAAGTAGCTCATGGAAGAAATAAAAATTTATTTGGAAAATTATTTTGTGTGTGAATAAAAACTAAAAAGAAAGACATGTAGGTGAAATCTAAAATTCAAACATTTATTTCGGGTTTTATAATTTATTAGACTTTGCAAAAAAGACCGACATTACAGACATGTTTTAAAAATCAAACCTTTTTTATGGAAAAAGAAAAAAAACAACATTGAAACAGACCTAAGTGAGGGAGAGCGAGACAGAGAGGCGTTCGACCGATATCTGTGGAAACAGATTTACTTCGCCCCCTGGTGGGCTTCTGATATTTACACGACTGACAGATTGGGGATTTGAGGGTCTGAGGCACAACAACTCCAGTGGTGGACAGAGGCACGCCAGTACATGTGGGTGAGCCCACCTGAAGCCCCTTTCTGACCAGACCCGATACTTCAATAGCTGTGGACTGTGTGTGTGTGTGTGTGTGTGTGTGTGTGTGTGTGTTGTGTGTATTCCTACTATCCTGGAGGGAGAAAGCGTGCAGTCTTTGGGGGTAGGGGGAGGGGGGGTTGTGAGAAAATGGAACGTTTGAACTTGAGGAAAGTGGGTCCCCTGCATAAACTCTGCCAGCCCTTCTGACAAACACAAAATTAATACATTGTAGCATTTACAAAAATATTTTGAACAGCTGTATTATTTTTCTTCTTTTTGGGCTGAGAAAAAAAAAAAAAAAAAAGATGATTTCAACTGAAAAATATAAAAATGCGGAAAATGAAGAATTTGACTAGGACAGTATAGGCGGTAACAGTAAGCCAGTGAGGGGGCTGCAGTGTACTGGTTCACCTCACCTCACCCCAGCCCAAACCCCACCCCCAGCCCAGTGCGCTTGGTGCCCCCTAGAGACTGAACTGAGACTTGCCCTTGCGATCGCTGGAAACGGGGGCGACGCGGGGGAGCGACTCTTCTGGTTGCACGCCGTTGCTCTCGTCAGCCTGCTCCGCCCCCTCGCTTGGCGGTTTGATGAGCTGTCCCAAGAGCAGGGCCAGGAAATTGGTGGGGTCCTCCTGACTGACCGCCAACTCGGGTAACGCCGCAGGCTCCGGCGGCTCGGCGTGCGCCGCCGTGAGCTGGGCGCCGCCGAAGCCGCCGGCTGACCCTTCCTCAGCCTCGGGGTCTTCCTCCTCGCGCTTCTTGTGCTGCGCCCTCTGCTGGTGGGAGGCCTCGCTGAGTGCTGACAGCGACTGACTGAGAGTCTCCAGCTGCTGCTGGCTTTCGGGGTTGGCGGAGACGTTGAGCAGCTGGGCCATCTGGGGCAGACTGAGGTCCGTCTGCCTCTGAAGCAGGTTGAGCAGGACCGCAAGCTCGCTCTGGTTCAGCTGCTCCGTGGCCGCACCCAGACCTGCAGGACACACAGGGACAGCTGGCTGTGACGCACTGAGACCGAGCTTGTGCACACACAAACACACACACACACCCGCACACCCGCTCAAGACACCGTGCTCATTTACATCCCAGTGAGGCAAACATACACTATGATCTTCCCGAGTGCGCTGAGAGGATGGAATCTCTCACCTGTTGCAGGTCGGGGGAGGGGCTCCCAATCTCTCTGTCAGACAGGGGCCTCAGCCCACTGCAGAGCACCCCCACTCCACAAGGGCGTGACTTTTATTCAGAGACCACTACCATTCTCGCGCTCTGCTCATTGGTCGACGACATTCTCGCGCTCTGCTCATTGGTCGACGACACCGTTTTAGAAGCGAGTGACAGGGAGACTGATGCGATACGGTAATCCTGACAGCGACTACTTCCGCTTATCGCCATTTTTTGTGGGAACCAAGCCCACCACGTAGACGTTAATGCTACTGGATGAAAACAGACGGCATGCATTTTCAAAAGTTTCAGCGGCTACAGAACGAGTGGGACGCTAACTTTGGAATCGATGGGTTGATAATAGGCCGCATCTACTGTACGTCAATCAAATTAACATTTGTGTTTAAATTTGGTACTTTAGCGTTGAAAAACTTGGAGAGCATTAATGACTGAGCGTGCACAGCAAGGTTTACGGAGGATCAGCCACTCTCCACAGCTCCAAGCACAGTCTCATACTGCATCGCACATGTTCAACGTGCAATTCTCCATTTAGCCCCACACGGAGGTTCTGGCATAAAGAAATAGCACTGCTTTGGTGCCAGACTGGTGCATCCAAACACACCTTTTATTTCAAAAGAACTTAATCTACGTTGGGACGGTGTGGTATTGCGTCACTACTCCCTCTGAACTGAAGACTGGAGGGTTTTAGCTTCAGATTCTGAATTATCATTATAAGAGTTGAAGGATCTCAAAGATCTCTTGTACTCGAATCTCCTTTTTACAACAAAACCAAACTGCACAAACGGTCCTTGTACACACCACTCTCTGTATGCGAAGACCAAGAGGCCTGCTGGAACACTAAATAAACCCATACAGATGACACGCATAAGAGCGCAGGTATGGAGGGTAGATGGGAGAGCAAAGGTACCTAGCTTGTCCCATGAGGGTAATGAATAAACTACAGACCAATCACAGAGCCAGAGAGCGGAATACACACTGACTGACAGACAGCAGAATTTGGGTCTGACCTGCCAGGTCGTTGGCGGAGATGGAGGAAGGGGCCGGGCGTCCAGGCGGCGGAGGGGGCTGGGGAACCCCTGCGGGGCGGCTGTTCTCGCCGCCGGTGGCCCCGGCGGGGTCCTTGCGGGGCACTTTGGGCACAGGCACGTCCTCGGGCAGCCCGCTCTGGCGCTGCCGCCGCCGCTTCTTGCTCCACAGCTCGTGACAGTCCTGCCAGTGAGGGAGACTGGGGAGAGAGCATTCCAGGGGCAGGCGTGAGCACGCAGGCGCACAGACACAGACACAGACACAGACACAGACACAGACACAGACACAGACACAGACACACACTGGCCCCGTGATCGCGGTGGAACACTTACTCGGGCGGGGCCATTTTGCTGGGCTCCACGTCACACAGGAAGTCGCTGTGGAGAGCTTGCTCCGCCGTGCAGCGCCGCCCGGGGTCAAGGGTCAGCATGCGGTCCAGCAGGTCCAGGGCAGCAGACGGCAAACTGGGAGAGGACAGAGTGACAAACTCAATCAAACAAACAGCGAAGAGGGAGTGTCACATGTACGCACACGCCCACACACACGCAGCTGAGGGAGTAGTGTCACATGTACACACACGTCCACACACACACACACACACACACACACACACACACACACACACAGCTGAGGGACACGTGTCACATGTACACACACACACACCTGTAGGAGTAGTGTCACATGTACACACACGTCCACACACACACACAGCTGAGGGACACGTGTCACATGTACACACACACACACACACCTGAGGGAGTAGTGTCACATGTACGCACACGCCCACACACACACACACACGCAGCTGAGGGACACGTGTCACATGTAAACAAACGCCCACACACACGTACAAGGCAAACTCCTCTCGCAGGCGACGGCGGTACTGTTTCTTGGGCTTCATGGTGTTGAAGTAGGGCAGCTTGATGACGTCTGGCCAGGCTGCAGGGCAGGGGCTTCCACACAGGCGACTGGGGGAATGAGGACAGAGAGGTTCTGTTCTGAGAGAGGCACCTCGCTTCCACAACAATTAGGAAGAATTAGGCAATAAAGATATTTGACTTTTAACCATTCGACGCATACGTTCTAGACATTAATGACCGTCACTCATGCGATACATTAGAGTTCTGAGCAGCTGTTCAAGCATTTGATTGTTGTTGAAGCGTAGTTATTGTGTGTTCCAACTACACAGCCTATCATTTACTAGAATTAATGCTGCGAGTTAACATTTCAGCACACGCTGTCGTGCTTTGCTTTGTGGCCAGTGAATGTGAATGGATTGGAGCACTCATTACCCCTACTCTCTCCCTATGGACTACAGCACAGAATATACTACTGTAAGACACCGCATTCTATATTCAAACAGATGAGCTGCACCGTGCAGAAACTCGGACCCTGTCCAGCGAATATAGGAGAACAGTTCTATAATAGTTATATATCGATATATATATATATATATCAGAAATTATTTGCGAGCAAAAAATAAATAAAATTTTTAAAACATGCACGTACTTCTGCTCGTATGTTATTTTTGTAGAATACACCCAACGTGTTGCGTGGTCATATTTGTGAATGTTTACATAAGCCCTCAGCTCCAAATGAATACAACGCATTGCGATTCAATGGAGAGCGATCGGGTTGTCAGTCATGATAACATTGGACAAATGGATTCCTGGTCTCCGGGTCGGAACCACCGTGTTCCTGTCCCACCACCCTCCCCCGCATGTGTGACGAGTGTCCCTGTGTTAGAAACATCTGAAAGACTACCATTTACCTGAATGTGAACAAATCACTATTATTCAAGCCATAGACGCAAAAATGTTGACCGCAGATTTGCGATTAGCATTTTGGGATTATGTTGTCACTTATCAAAGGAAAACAAAGGTGACTGCGCGATTATAGAGCAATTAGCAACAGGCGGCTAAACAAGCACACATCCTTTCAGAATATTAATATTAATAGCAGTGTCTGCTTTGTTTTCCATTTATGTGTTGCACTGTAGACTCATCTGGGAGTCTGCCAACATTTGCTTTGCTTTCGATCACAGTAAACGCTTGTCCAGTTACTGGAATATTCCAGTAGACAGGATTGTTGCGCCGTTTGTAGACGTTCCATTGCTAACGTTGCATCCCGTACCACCTAAATCATGATCAGACATGTGGACATATGCATGAACTGGGTTCAAGAAGATGATGAAAACAAGGGCCTGCGCTAGGCCGAGAAGGTACCTGATAAGCTCCAACTGAAGCAGTTCCTGATTGGCTTGGAAGATGGGCTTTTTCATGAAGAGCTCTCCAAGTATGCACCTGCACATCGTTGCAACATACAGACTTAGAGATTCACTGGAACATGTACAGGAGTGCACGCTACACCGTTAAGAGAACAAATCCCGAACCCAAGAGAGGAGGCGAGCTTTGTACACCGGACACAGAGCTAAGCAATCTATGGTGTTGTGGTGACATCATGTGGACAGATTAGGTTACTAAAGTCCTCATTCTGACCACATAGTAGTTACTATACCGTTCAACAGAAACAACGCGTTTACTGCAATAATTCAAATGAAATGACGTTGTGTATTACAGTTCCAACATGGGAGACTGAACTGGGTGCTTGAGGGGTTAAAGACTGACTAACCCGCAGCTCCAGACGTCGATGGCTGGCGAGTATCTCTCCTCTCCCAGGAGCAGCTCTGGGGGACGATACCACAGTGTAATCACCTTGTTCGTGTAGGGTCGACTGGAGGGGGACAGGGGACGGGGTGGTTAAAGGAAGACACACACCTCAGTTGACTGCTAAAGAACCCCGATGGAGGGTGGGGGTTAACCCGGAGGTGGCACTTCTGCCGATACTAAAAAGAAACCGGGCCACTGTTCAGAGGGCCCTAGCCTCACCTCTCTTCCGAGTTATAGAGTCGAGCCAACCCAAAATCCGCCAGCTTGATCTGGCCACTGCGGGGAGAAAAAGAGCGGTCAGCGCCGGCCATGGTGACATCACAACTGTCCGTGTACGGCACTACCGGAGCCCATGCTGACGGAGAGCAGGACTTCGGCCGCACCTGTTGTTGAGCAGGATGTTGGAGCACTTTATGTCCCGGTGCAGGAAGTTCTTCTTATGGCAATAGTCCAGGCCCTCCATTAGCTGGCGCATGAAGCTGCGCACGTGCTCGTGGGAGAACTGCACCAGGCCCGACTCCAGCAGACCCATCAGGTCGTGGTCCATGTACTCGAACACCAGGTAGAAAGCGCCTGCCGGAGGAAAGGGGTGGAGTTAAATACCTGTGGAGGCAGCAGCAAAAACAATAAGATAAGCTGCCCGGGTTTCTTTGTTCCTTTCCATCTGGCATCACTTATTGCATGTCAGGATTCTTGACAATGCCGTGCATCATTAAAGCATTCTGGGATTTCACTTGGGCCTGTGCTGGGAATTCTGGGGGCGTGTCAACAGTACCAGTGCAACAGGAGCTAAAGAAGACCCAGCTGGAGGGGGGGAGAATCCGGAGCTGAAGACACTTTGGTTTTAAGAACCCTTCCAAAAACAGCAGTCACATCTGACATCTGACACTGCGCATCTTTAAAGCTCATTAAGCGAACTACTGCAGAAGGCAGCCAATGGGAAAACCCGATGCCACTGTTCCACATAGCCTATGACCTTTGTCCTTCTTGAAGTCGACTGCATCCTGCTTGTCAGTGACGATCTCCTTCATGTTGACCACGCTGCGGTGGTTGAGCTGTCTCAGGATTTTGATCTCCCGGATGGCCGTGATGGGGAAGCCCTCCTTCTCGTTGTCCAAGCGCACCTTCTTCAAGGCCACCAGCTCGCCTGAAAGAGGAGATGAAAAAAACCCATCCAAATTCCATTTCAGCGGCTAACTTGCTAACAAACACAGAGGAAGGCCATTACTGTCAGTTCCCTTGATTAAAGAGTAACTCTTGCAGCGCTGAAACGGACACAAAAGTCCCCGCTTCACATGTCACTGTCGCCGGGGAGCCCTGGAAAGCGGACCCACCTGTGTCCTTGTCCTTGGCCTTGTACACCTGGCCATAGGTGCCCTCCCCAATGATGCCAATGATCTCAAACTTGTCCACGCAGCGTTTCCCCCAGTCGCTTTGTGTCTGCTTTCGCTCGCCGTAGCGGGGGCAACAGAACCTGTCCCGGGAAGGGAAAAAAAAGGTTAAGTCTGGCCACATCGCACGATCCACCCCTGCGCAATTCAAAATTAAACAAATAATGTAGTCTTAGGCTTGCGTTGCAGTCCTAAAATTGAAATATCTGATTAAATCCCATTGTAAAATGTCCTTAATTCAGTAAAAAGTTCAAGTTACCCCCAGCAAATGTTAAGAACAACTCCCCCCCCCGAACCGGGGATGCGACCATGATCTCTACAACAGGGAGTGCTCACTGCAATAGCACACGCTAGCTTTTAAAATGCCATTCCGTTTCAAACTTTGTTAGCCAAGGGGCTTCACTACGGGAAAATAATAAAATTGGAAGAGTTAGACATTGTTATGTTCTCAAATCTATATATGTGGTGGGGCGAAAAACTGCCGGCATTATTGAATATCGTGATGGTACAATATGAAATGAAGTCTGGGAATAACCGTAGTCACAGCCTCGATTTTGACCCTGGGTTGATCAACCTGAATTTACGTCAGGTGGGCCCATTTGCAGAAGAGCGCAGACTCACTTTGGTCTCTTTTTGAAGACAGGCAGTGGTGGGGGCGGGGCCCTGTGGATGGGGGACTGCGGTGGCGAGGGGTCTCCCCCGGGCAGCGTGGGGGGCAGCGGCAGGTCGCTCAGGAGGGGTCGAGACCGAACCTCTTTCTCCTTCCTCGGAGGCCTTTGGGGGGGAGTCTTCTTTGGACTGGAGGTGGAAGAAGAAAGGGAGGGAGGGCTCAGAGAAAGGTGGAGAGGCGATATGGAGTAAGAAAGAAATGACAACACAAATTCTAATCACTCGAATGGCTGCACCACCAATACTTAGAAACTACTTTCCACAGTAACTGCGTCACAATCAATTACAGTAAAACCCACGTATCCTCCATTTCAGTTACCGCGGTTTCACTTAACGAAAAAATAAAACAGAAATACAGTAATACAGTAAACATTCATAATTTAAATAGTGCGCCGTTCTGCGTAACGTGATGAAATCTCGTGCTGTATACGCTACCCATCTTTAGACACTTAGTTGTCTCGGTTATCAGATCAGATAATAATTGTTCTTTTTTATTATTAGTTATTGTTGCTAATGTCTTATTGAACCTAATTTATAAATTAAAGTTTATCATAGGTCTGTACAGTATATAGTGTTTGCTACTATCCGCGGTTTCAGGCATCCCCTGGGGCGTCCCACAGGTGGACTCAGTGGACTGTCGGGGTGTGGAACAAGCACGCTAGTGAGGCGTGTGTGGTTTACTCAGTGGACTGTCGGGGTGTGGAACAAGCACGCTAGCGAGGCGTGTGTGGTTTACTCTGTGGACTGTCGGGGTGTGGAACAAGCACGCTAGTGAGGCGTGTGTGGAACAAGCACGCTAGTGAGGCGTGTGTGGAACAAGCACGCT
>JAOYSI010000248.1:0-18448 GCA_025775065.1 Hiodon alosoides | reverse complement strand
TTTTAGATTCCGTCTCTCACAGTTGAAGTGTCCCTATGATAAAAATTACAGACCTCTACATGCTTTGTAAGTGGGAACCTGCAAAATCGGCAGTGTATCAAATACTTGTTCTCCCCACTGTATAGTACTGCGTCAAATGTTATGTACAGCAATTAGAATGTTTGTTGATGACCCTTCACTATATGCCATAACAATATATGCCTCCGCTGGATTTGTTCTTTGTGTTTAGTGGCTTTCTGACATGGCTCTGCCTGCACTCAATCATGTACATTATCTGCACATTAAATATTTGAAAGAATAATTTTACTTTGGTCATAGATTCATTCTCGTTTAGACATGTGCATCTTTGGTAAGACTATAAATTGACTGTATTTTTTAAATTACTGTGAAACAGAGGAACCCTTTGACTGCCAGAACCTGCGTATGATCGCCAAAACGCATTCATATTTTACGTTGTAAAATGAGAATGAATTTGATAAGATGCCTAGCCACTATAGTTGGTAATGCATAATTCATAATTTGTAGTACATAACGGAGTTCCTCCCCCTAGGAATTGTTATTTGGTTGCTCATGTTATCATTGATGCTTTTGTTTACTTATTTTGATTGATGTTTAGGCATAGATTACAATGGGTAGATTTTGTGTTAGTTAAGCATGTTTATTGATATGTTATCTCTTTGTACGTCGCTCTGGATGAGAGCGTCTTAAACCCAAAAATGTAAATGAGAATACATTCATAATTGAGTACTTTAATTTCTCCTATACAGTTTCTGCTAAATGGTTCTTCGTTTTGTTTTGCATACCTATCAGGACTTGCTGTTTTGTGTGTCTGTGCTGTTTTCGCCTACATCTCCCGAGTGCTGCACAAAGTAGCAGAACCAATTACAAACAGTTACAAGAATCGTTGGTGCATGGACCTCCAAACAGTCAAAATCTTCCAACATGGGTTTTGAATCAATATCAGGCTAACAACTGCCCCTCATAAAGCAAAATTAATTTCTGTTTAACTTAGTTTTGTCATGGCTAACCGGTCTTAAAAGAAGTGAACATATAAACAAAGAGCTCCAAACGAAATACATGAAAGAGTGGGAACAAAAACTGCATATCTTGGGTATCCGTTCTGCACAGGTTTTAAACGGCTGAATATTGAGCGTGTCTGTTTAGACATCAGTTGGAGGAAGCTGACAGATTCTCCTTAGCGGCCTGCTCTTATTCTGACATGGTTGAGTTCAGCTGTCTTGCGTGGTTGCTCAAATACAGCGTGGACCCTGAATAAGATTGGCTACTGCCACAACCTGCACACGTGGGTCAATTATCCCCATCCATCACATCGGGGTGGGGGGATCACCAGTCTCACGAAGGGCTTTGGACATTCTGGTGCCACCTCTCCCCCAGCCGTCAATCATAAGGCGCTTTCGTATGATGCAACTGACATGATACTGCATTAAAATGGAGCAAATAGCCTCAGCACGTCAATCAATTGGGACAGGAGCTTTTACATCTCCTCCTATATTTTCTCTCATGCCTTTTCATAACCTAATTTATTCCTCTGTCACATTAAACAACGCTGGGGGAATATGCTTGCATCTCCTGATGCTTTTCCTTCTTGGGTGCAATTTAAATAGTAATTGTGCAGGATGAATGGCCACAGGCACATGCTGCCATGAATCCGGTACATAGCAAAAGCTTTTATTACCCTGGCTTAAATAGTGCACAGTTGAAAACATGAAAAGACTGAAGCTGTAGGAATGACATTTAAGCCAAACACATACATTTATATCCCAATTGTGTTCTGATCTATCGCTATTTCAAACACAGCCTGAAATATACTGATTTTACCCTAGTAAAGTAAATTAAAGAATTCAGGATTGCACACACAATGGACTAATTTTCAGTCAAGAGTATTCTTATAAAGACCAGCCCAATTCCAAGGTGGGCAAAGAGATCAATTAATTATGGGTGGTCGTTACCGGCCAAACTGTTCCTTTCTAGCTGAACTCTACAGAATGGAGAGGAACGAATTAATTATAGATGGTGGCTGACATTTCCTCCGTCCTGCCTTTTCCACCTAATCAAATGTTGGTGGCAGTCTAGAAAATAATTACCCCCTCGCTGAGAGATTTTGTGAAATCATGTTGTGCTGCACTTCTGTGCAATTTCCAATTTGAAGTTCCGTAATTGAGGTTGAGGTACAGATATACTGTACGTATGCATGTATGTGCACTTAAAAAAATCTGCTGTTAGCAGCATGTTGATACTATTCCAAGACTATTGAAATGTTACGAAATTTCCTAAACATTTCCAATTTTCTGAGAAATACCACCTCTTCACCAAAACATGCAGAAAACCTTTTCTCTCCAAGGGAGACAAAACATTTAGTTTTCACAAAGTTGTACTGTGGAGTGCATCTCTGCGATCCACAGTAACAGAATTAGTGTGAATCGGAGGCTTCTGTCGTTTTAATGGCACTTTCTGAGCCATAGATGGCAACCCTCCCCCACTTTATAAGTGGGTTGGTGATGGGGGGGTTGACATTATTCTAGACCTTAAAACCACACCATACATGGCATTAAAATATGTCAAAATCAACACTCATTTCAAAATTTATGCGGCAAAAAAACATAACAAATAATTTACATAACAAATACATTTTTTTTACCAACACATTCTTTCAACCAGTACGCTAACAACAGTGAACAACATTAATAATTTTTTATTTTTATTCCAAACAATGAAAAGGGTTTAGTACATCTCTATTTGTATGTCACTTGAGATGCACGAATGTCTCTTAAATCTTGGTAATCTTGGCATGGCAACATAGAATGATGTTTAAAACTGTTCAAATCTTTCTCCCAGAACACTTGAAATTGTCTGTGTACTGAAACAATGCTTCATTCTCTACCGACAACTCTTACAATCACTTTTGGTAATCTGTTCAAATCACATTTGTGGTTCTCTCACAACAGATATTTGGACATAAATGAAAATGTGAAAGATAGAGTTGAAAAAACAGACAAACAAAAGTTACGTGAAGCAATCCTCTTCTGAAATGTTAATATCACACAGCGACAGGAGCAGACTTAAACAGTAATTCAGGCCGGGAATTTGACTCCATCCCAGGCCACCCTGTTCACGCAAACCACCAGACCGCAAATTTTGTGCAAAACGACCCTCAGGCCAGCGGGAAATGTCCCGTCGCTCCCGACAACCAGTCTGCCGCTGCACATCGATATGAACTCCTTGACATGATTCTTCAACTGTCTTCAGCTGTCAGGGTTTTGTAATGCTGAAGTGGCTGTGGTCATCCGTTTCAAATATACTTCTGTCATTGTTTACTGTTGTTTTATAAGGTAAGCGTAGTTGACTAAACTAGAGCTTCTGTCTGTTACAACTCATCTCAGTGAAGATGAAAACTATTCTAACGCTAAAAAATTCTGAAAAAAGCGAATCATTAAATCAACACCCATTCTATCGTTTTGCCCAACAGCCTGCTGCGCTTTTTGTGCATCCTAACAAGTTGTTCCTGTCACTGGTGGTCTGTGCTATTCCAGTATAACAATATTTGATGACTCCTGGAAGTGATGTTTAGAGGCTGTCAGCTGGAGGTATAAATAGGGCCGCAGCACTGTCAGCAGGAGAACATGTCTTCATTAGTTGGCCTGGCAGAGACTGCATCCATCTGCATTTATCAGTCAGCTCTGATTAGAAAAAACACCGGCTTGATTCTCTGTCTTTTATCCACCCACCTATTATCTCCCCTTTCCTTGCTCATCTCTGTCGCCCACCTAGACTCTTCCACCTGTAGACCTCATTATTTCAGGCTAGAGCACAAGGCGGTTGTGTATGCTACATTTATCAAATATCTATTTAAGATGAAAAGGTGGCAAGATTTAACAATTCTTTTATATAAAAAAAACAAACCTAAAATAATCATTTAAAAAGAATAAAAAAATGAAAAACATTTTTTTAAGATAAAAGACTGTTGTATTTGTATTTTGTAGAGATATATTTGATTACTTTTATGCAAAAGGCTTTCGCAATACAAACCAAACACAAAATAAATATATGAATAACAGAATGTATTACAGTATTTTGAAAAAAATTGTGTGTCTGCATAGTCTTGCCAGTAATACCATAACATGTCTCTGTAAAATTTATAGCGAATGTAATCCCCTGGACCCCCTTTTACCTGCTTCTATAGCTCTGGCCCGAGGAACAATTCATACTGTTGTCTGCGACTCCAAGGAGTGATGTGACTGTCCGTGGCAAGTTCATTCACAACGAGCACTGCTACATGTATGCTATCTTAATTAGTCGAAAATTAATTAAGTAATGTAGATTTAATTTATATGTCCAGCATTTCATGAAAAAAAAATAAAAATCTTGCAATTTGCAAACCAAATAGTGTAAAATGCGTTATATGTTGTTTCAGAGTTTTGTTGCTTATCTTAGGCACTCCATTACTCTCAGGACCAGATTACATTGTGTTAACTCATAACTTAAACATTGTGGAGTCTCTTCTAGCTTTACTACTGGCAGGCACTCCATGTTCTTTGAACATAAAGCATGGCATTTAAACCTGTCAGCTTCCTGTTTTAATAATACAAAGTGACGCATGGGGTCACAGCTGTTTAATAAGATTTTATTAAGGCATCACAAATGGTTGGTTCTTTTCTAGCAATGACCAGCGCATATAAATAGCTTTTGCCAGTATATTTCTAACTCACAAATATCTGCTCACAATTTTACAGTGATGCTACATTTGAAATGAATTACATTGCATAATAGAAACAGATTTAGTTATTTAAAAACAAGCAGCCATTTAATTGTAGTTCCTTTATTTTCAATCTATTCTGTATTAAAACAAATTCATATTTCAAAACTTGGATTACTCCACTGTCAAATAGCATTTTTTGTGACTGGGCGGTCAAGGCTTGGAGTACAGTAGGAGGCAGACGCAGCCTCGATATATTACCCAGGGTGGACTTTATTTATAATGATCTCAGAGATTACCTTTACGGTCGCCTTTCATCTGGGAGTTTAACCTGGATAAATGTCCAGGGAAATAAACCTTTGGCGGTAGCTATTGGCTATGATCTCTTATATAGCAAAAATGACCTTCTTTTCTCTGTCATAACCCTCTGTGAGTCGATGGCAACACGAGCACTATATGTTTTACTAGGTAGAGGGACTAACTGGATTGCCCAGTCACCTTTGTGCCAGTGACAGACTTTAGTCATCTTCTCAAAAGTGGTGAGAAAACGCTCACTGAAAAAAGAGAGTTTGGTCTATTGCAGTTTTATCAGATTATTAATGTCTTTATTTGGGCAACGGAAACTTTTTTCCCCAAAGGATATTAAGCTGTGTGATCATTTCATTTAGCCATGAGCGGTACAGTTGCTGTTATTAATAATATGAGACTAAATCAGAATGTCTTTTAACATAAACAAAGGAAAGTGGAGCCTCTGTATCCAATGTTATCTATCTCTTCTCAGAAATGACAGTTCTCTGTCAGAGCGATGCTGGCGCCACTGATCACTGGAGTGGCATGGGAGACACAGCCTCCCCAGAATTGCTCCCCAAATTTAATTCCCATAGAAATGTGGTGGCGCTGCAACTCACAGACCCGAGCCCCCATAACTCTTGTGGCTGGATGAGCTCATGAGAAGACTTTTCACCTTCACTCGGGGTTTAATCTGCACGACTTCACCTTCAATCAAAGCTAATGGACCCGTTGGCAAACGTTTAGCTCAGCACACTGCCTGTAAAAGGCTGGCGCAGTATCCCTCACACACACGCACACACACACACACACACACACTGACACACCCCCAAGATTTGACTTATAGTACATTGTTAGAAATAAAAGGGAAATTCAGAAAAAATCTTATGTCATTGCTGTCCATTGCACATATCCTCTGTGAGTTTTTCTTTGAAGCTTGTGATATGGATTCTGTACAAACCTGACTGCAGAACGGATTCAAATTAATCTAAACTGGTTCATTTGCTGAGCAGATTCAAGGATGTGTTGGATGGTTCTGATTTCACTGTACCGTAATAATGCAAATAAAGGGCTGAATATCCACTTTCACATAGGTGCTCTAAAATATGCTGGAATTTCACATCAACTGGTGCCCTACACTGATAAGACACAAAACCGGACAGATTGACAATGACAGCAATGATCTCAGACTCACACAGGAATGGCCCAGGTGTTGACCTTTTGAAGTCCTGTCAGTGTCGAGGAACACAGAGAGGTGAAGTTCTCCCTGATTGTTCAGAGCTTGGGTGTGAAGACCAGTTATCTGAGGATTTATTCTATCCTGCCTCGAGCAATTAAAGAGTATCGCTCACTTGGGCCTTGTCCGAAAGCAGTGCCACTCAATGCAAACGACTCCATTAATGTTATTACTGTTTGGCAAGGTTTCAGAGAAGTTGCATTAGCGAGAGAAGAATGTGCTGGCCTGGCCTCGTAAGGCCGTCTGCCCTTGATATTACTAAGAAAGAGAAGCTGAGTGTACATGAGTCACATTTTGAGGGAATACCCTTTCTGAATATATTCTAATCTATATGTAAGATTTGACACATTCAGGAACAGAGACTATGCAAACCATTGCTCATGTCACCAATGAAAACATTCTCCTCTGAATCTTTTTTATTTACAGTCTGACTAATAACATTTCAAACCATGTACTCTATCTAAACCTTTTTAATTGCTTATGGATAATACTGCTAACATTGTTTTCTTCTGTATGATTTGTAATATAAAGAGGAACAGGACAACTATAAGAGAAATAAGAGAATGAGTGCAATTCAGGTGGAAAACTGGAATAACTGTTTAACAGAATTATACTTGTATATATATATATATATATATATATATACTAAGCAGAAATAATGTTCATGAATAAAACCTGGGTAGACTATCACATTGATCAGATCATGCCTGAAAACACACAAAGCCATTCCTGCAAATAGGGAGTTTCCTGTTAAGATATTATACAAACCTTAAATAAGAATCCATAATACCACCAATGATCTCAGCCGTTACAGAGTTACAGTTAAATAAGCAAAACGGCTAACTGGCAGAGGGTTTTGGATTAAATATATGTACATTTACGTAAATATTAAAATTATTGCATCTGTATAGATTTAAAAAGTAAATTTTGTCTATAGTGACTGGCCATACACAATATCATAAACCAAAGACTAGGAGTTTATACTCCCGTTTGCAACAAAGAATGTGAAGCCTCGTGATTTTGATATTCTAATTTTTGCAACAATTGTTTACTGTATCATTCATTCTATAAAATGATCTGGCTTCCATGCTGTCTGAAGAGCTGGAATCATTGCTAGTGCAGTCTAAATGAGAATCTTGATCAAGAAATACGTGCTTTGCCCAGCCCAGCCCAGATCTAATTCACTGAGTTTACCATCAAATATTTATGAGAGCCTTGTTACTGGCTTAATGATATCAACATTGATTTGTTAGTCTTGTTGGTTCTGCCTCTTGGAATGAAAAGACAAACTGTGTTGCCCAAGGGACCGATTTCATGCGATGCTAATGGAAAGAGAAAGGGTGCGGTATTTCTGCAATATTTTTTATATTTTCACCGACGACCACGTCATGTCTTTTTTTGACCAATCAGGGTCGATGGAAGGAGCTGCGGGTGGACTGTGTCTATGAGGGGTAGATCTAATTTGTGAAAGTGCTTTCTGAGTCAGTTCTCTACTACACCCCCCTCCGCACAACCACCACCACACACAGCGACCCTGTCCTCCAAAACCCTGGGAACTATTAATAAGTCCTGATCAATGTCCTTCACATCCGCCCTTACCTTACTTAAGGCAATTAAATGAATGAGCTTGTGGAGTTACCATGAATGAGTTACCTCCTGCAATCACTCACGACCACTCTGGTCATTTTATTCATCCTCTGCCCATTTCAACTGCTTTACATACTTATAACGTCCTTCCTGTAATCTCTCTCTCTCCTCGCACTCTATTCAGGATGATGTCACCACCGTTACAATACACATTTAAGTATTCACATGGAGTCAAGGTTTTATCTGCTATAAGTGAGAACAAATGTAACGCATTGATATAAAAGTGTGCTGTACATTTTGGCTCTCTTACTAGATCTCCATATTTTGAGCCACACTCACCATCTCTCATAGATGAGTTGTTATTCAAATGTAATATTTTCTTCCCAAGGAAACCAAGAATTTGTGTGGTGGATCGGTAATTGTCTTCCTTGTTATAATTTTACCAGATCGTACCTGACAGGAATATTCTAATAATATATCTAATATATAATAATATAATTATAATATTTTTTTTTTAGATAAAGCTAGCTTTCTGTTGACCATATCTCCCAGGAATTCTACAATCTGCATGACGAACATCACATTTACTAAAAGTCTACATTGGAATCACCTCGCCTGATATAAAGTTATTATAAATGTGTATATTTCAAAACTCTTCCCATCATTATTACTTTGGACTTGAAGCTGAGATCACTCCGTCTACGTGATGTGACTAGTCATTTCAGGACGTCATCAAGACCATCTACACTGCACATCATGTCTCTGCACTCCCACCCCACAGCTACATTCAGCACAATACAAATACCCTTCTGAAGAAGGACCCATTGGCCACGCTTGGCCCTTCAGGGCCCAGCATTGTGCTTCCCCAGTGTGGCCACTGAGTGGTCCTTGGGCCACAGGTCACCCACAATCACTGGGAAAGTGCATTAGCTGTACGTGGCTCTGTTTTTGGCAAAAACCCTTTTCAAAACCCATGCCTTTTAAGTTTATTTTGAGAATAGCGGAAGCTCAGAAAAGACGTGTCCTGAAAGTCTTAACTTAACCTGGACACGGGAGAACTTCAATGTTTAAATGGTTTTTTATGAGGCTCATATAATAAGTGCTTTAGCATTCAGTCTCAAATCATTATTCAAATGACTATCCATATGAAAATATCCTGTCCAGTGTTATAGCCAAAGTGTGAGTCATCTTCCATTTAATAATCTGCCAAATAAATAAATAGATAAAATAGACAAAAAGGAAATATGGGTGATAGTGGTGGGGGTGGTGTGGTGCTGGGTGCTGGGTTGCTGGGGGGGATGGAGGGGAGGCATATGGCTGCCATCCGTGCTGGTGTCTGTGGTCACAGTGGCACGCTCCTCAGTCTCTGGTGAGGGAAATGCAGTCATTTACTATTAAATCACAATAACTTGCAGATTTGGGGTCAATTTATAATTTCTTTATTTAAATTATCCTCATGTTTTGCATTTATGGTTGGAATTGGAACTGTGCAGAGTATGCTGCATTAATTGTCTCTTGTGTGTAATTGCCACACTCATACTACTATGACTACTGACACCAACAACATTGTATCACATGTATCAAGTATTTTGTGGGATACGTTTGCAATACAATATTACCAAAAGGGGGTTCTGACTCCGAACATTTGTTAGATTCATTTTTGTTCTAAAGAGTTTGAATCCTGGGACTCTATAGTTTGTATTTTATGATATTATGAATTTTTCTTTTTTACAATGTTGCAGTAATTTTTATACAATCATGTAAACCAATTTATACCTTACCTATTTTTACATGTGTGCACATCATTTTTATATTAATTAAAATCTATATGAATGGTGAAATAGGCTTTTTCATATGAGGCCACACAGACTTCCTATAAAATACTCAACCAAGAACAATGCCATAAAATAAACTAGAAAAGCTGGTGTAATATTAAGTTTGTTTCAGCTGAAACCTTTTTTAATACGCATTTGGGGACTAACTTTGGCCGGCAAGTTGGTTGCATTTGGTATTTAACTTGCATGCTATATTTGTACAGAGCCTTGTCCCAAACACCCATTAGTCGACTTCTTGCAGTGCATCAAACGACCGTTCTCGGGGGTAGTGCTAAAGAATACACCTGCGTCGGACAAATAAATTGAATCCACCCTTCTGCCCTCGTGCGCTACTGCTTGTATTGTGGGACAAAATAGAGCCTGGAGAGCTCACCAGCCCTGATCTGGATCTGTCAGGAGGCTGGCGAAAGCATTGAAAAGCATCTTGAAAACATTCCCTTTTTGCTGTTCAGCCCTCTGGTGTGTGTTGTGCTATATGCATATATATTTAAAAACATTTTTGTCTATTGTCTTGTGTGTTTTCCTGCATTGTTTTTTCATTTATTTAATTTTGGTTAGTGTCCAATTCCTCCTTCCCCAGGGTCAGTCTGCCTGACAGAGTGGTCCGTGAGGGGGCGGGGGCCCAAGAATAATGCATGAATATATTGTGCTTTTGTTACACTCATTCATTATTGACAGTTTATACATGTGAGTGATCTTATTGCATGGTATGTTTCTTGTGGCGTACACTCTAAATACCTTATTGGTCAGACAGGGTCCAGACAGGGGGCTGGACCCGGGAGTGCTGAAGTGGGGCTGTAATGAAGGGGAGTTTCTCTGCACTAATCCTGTTAATGAAACATTATTGTAGGAGCCTGACACCCGTCCTTATTAAAGTTCTCATTACTTATGCGTTTATGCAATGCCTATTCTTACATATGATCTTCCATTTTAATACTTTTCATAAGGATATGGCATCGTCACGTATTACATTGCATCTTGAATTTCCTTTCTATTCCTTAAAGATGTCTATTTCAGTGGCTGTCTGCTAGTCTACCATCATTCCTCTGCATTGAGCAGGCAAGACTATGTCCAAATACATAGCGCAAGGCAGTAACTGGGTTTACTTTGCATTATATTAAATTACCATTCGTTGGTTGTTATACAAATCTAATTTGCTGCAGTGGCTTCCTGTATAGATATAAATGGAGAGGGTGAATTGAGGATGGGTGTAAAAGAAAGGCCTGAGTGGAATAATGGAATAATGGAACTCCCCCTGACCCCCCTTTCTCACGCATCCTTCCTCTTTCCCCCTGCCTCTCTTTGCATTTTCAGTTAGATGCCTGGCAATTACATTATTGGAGACATTCCATAATACGTAAACACATACATTTTTATCGATTTCTCGCATTAAATGAAATTCAGATTGAGATTTACACAATCAATACCTTTTCTGTTATTTTCAATCTTAGCACCAAAATGCACAGTAGCACTGAACAATAATTATGCACAATTACAGGTTATAAATTACTGTTTCATAACAAACCATTTATGTTCACTGATGAATAATACTATGCTTCTTTTTTTCATCTTTTAAAATGTTTTTTTTAATTATTGCCTTAAAGGAGGTGGAGAGCACGATCGTTTAGGTGAGTTATTGCAGTGCTCTCAGAATAAATACATGTATAAATAGAAGCAATCGGGTGAGTGCTTCTCAGTCCTTATGGCGATACTGGGGTCTGACGTATGCCGAAAGGTTGTTTTGTCCCCCAAGTGCTTTAACAGTTGCCTTCCGTGGGGAAGTAAAAGGATTGGCTGGCCCGGCACCAGTAGACTTAATCACACGGAATCACTGACTATACTAAGTGTAAACACAGGACAAAGAGACAAAATAGAGTTACTTTGTAATGATACCATTAACATAACTACATACACGTATGCAACAGTACAAATAACAATTACCTCTTCATATCTAACATTAAGGTATAATAACTATATATATTTTTACACGTAAGTGCAAAATAATGTAAATATATTATTAACTATAGAGTTATAGTAATCAAAGTAATCAAATTTGAAAATGCTTATATACCACGTTCAGCAGTTAATATAGAAAAATATTGTGACACCACAGGGATATGACACTAATCTCTTCTGCCAAGATATGTTCAATTTGCGCATGCGTTACTGGATTCAGTCATTCATTTATAATCAACACTCACCTAATTAATTTGGAATCAAATTAGGGACACTTGTCTCGTCAGGTTCACAGATGTTTCACAGGAGTTGCCCCTGAAAAATGAATTCCACACATGCTCATTTAATGCTCATTTGGCGACCCAACATTGGCAATGAAGAGGGGTGTCAATATCAGCTGAAGGAAACCAAAGTGAGAAAGTGTTTGTGTGTGTACGTGTCAGAAAGAGAAAAAGGGTAACATTCAGGGTTAAAATCTGTGTAATCATTAGGGAAACAGCACACCATATACACTGAAACACAATACAAATTTAATAAGAGAGCTGGCCACACTCTCTACTAAAACAACAGAGTTTGTGAAATTGTGAATACCATAATGCTATAATAAGTAATGCCTGGTTTCACATTTACCTAGATACATTAAGATATTTATTAAAACACCAGGGCTCTCTTCTTTGGACTCAGGGAAAGCATGGAACAATTTAAACTCAGCACTCAAATGAATGCTGGTACTGATCAATCGAGTATTCAATAAAAGTAATTTAACTTCACTGCATACTACAAATGAGTTGTCGTGTCCCCCACCTGCTACACTACTTTTCATGCTCTGGAGACCACCATGAACACAGACTACACAGAGCATATATGAAAGAAAAGAAAAACAATGTTCTCCAGTCACTGGTGTCCCGGACACAGAAGAATATATATATATATATATATATATATATATATATATATATAACCATGCTCACTGGCAGTGATTTGCGACCCCCTGCATGCCTCCAGCAGTGCTATTCCCTGTCACCTCCTCCTCCACGGGACCTTAGGAATAAAAACAGAAATTGCCCCTGAACACCCCATGAATTTAAAACCAGATCGAACGCGTACTTTCATTCTGTCATTTTTTGATTCTCCACAGCTCCTGGTGGCAGTCTGCATCCCTTTGTAATCCACCTCTCTCTCTGGGAGCTGGCCGCAGATGGTTCCGGTGCATTGTCCACTCATCTCCTTCTCCTTCTGGTAAAATCTGAAACACTGGCAGATTCTCCCGAATAGGACTTACAATAATAAAGGCTACCAGAAGTCCCACAACTATAAGCTCTTTTGGGCAGTTGGTCATAACGACTTTCTACAGCTGCTGCTCTGCCTGGGCAGCCACCTGATGATATGTCTGGGGAAGCACCTGATGGTGGTGATGGTAGTTAGAAAAGGTTTACCATGGAGGAAAACTCAAATGACGAGCCTTAGTCCAATGGGATTCTGTCAGAGCAGCCCTCGGAGGGGACTATAACCTTTCACTGAGCTTTCACTGTTCTTCACTTCTGACACAATTCCGTCATGAATTAGAGGAGAGATAGTCCACCACCATCACTTCCAAGGGGAAGGAGCCCAGCCACTGGGTTCAGCCTTACTCTGGGCACATTTGGCTATCCACCAGCAGATATCCTCACCCATCCAAGTCCAGAAGGAGGATGGACTCCACCATAGTTCCAATCTTAGTGGAGCCCAGGAGTGCGAGGGGTGTGTGATTGGTGTAGGTGGTTAACTCAATGCACCACATGGATAATCTTAATTTCTCTGTAATGCTAGAATGTCCAGGTTGAAACTCTGTAGATATAGTCATTCCTTCTGGGGTCAAAATTCTGCAGAACCATCAGGTTAAGTGTGCATTGCTTCAATCCGTCTGCACGGATTAAAGCAAAGGGTTTCTTCCTCTCTTTGCAAGCTCAATTTCCTGAGCTTCTTGAGCTCACACCACATTCAGTAATACAATTAATTCCAGGATCCACGCATCAGATCCAAAGCAGTTATCCTGCACCACAATCCTCCTCTTGTGGTTCCAGGGTTGCAATCCAAAGCCTAGTGTCTAACATATACAACGTTTATTATCCCTCCCTTTCTGGATCTTCACAAACGGGCAGGCTAAGACGCTGTTATCTAGGCACATCGGCCCTACAGCTGCCTGGGGCCAAAGTACAACAGCGATGCTTGATCGTTTAACGACTGTTGGAAAGATCTTCATTCAGAGCCCCACTGATCCACGTGCCTTTCCTGCCCCCAATCCAAGCAAGCCGCTCCAGTGCATCCCATTTATAGAGCTAAAACCTGGGATCAAGGCAGCAACCTTGGTGCTTGGAGATGCCTATTGCCTAAACCCAACAGGACAATCTGCAGCATCATCATTCGCAGATTCACTCAGATAGCTCCTGGTGACATTTGTGGCTTCTCTTTCACAACCACCTCTCTCTTTAGGAGCATAAAGTCCATCTGATCTGGTGTTTTGATGGACATTGGAGGTGACCAAAGCTGTCAAATATTTTTATTTTATTAAATTATTTAGATTTTTTACATCAGTATAATGGGAGGGACATTTTGAGCATATTTCAATTTTGTGGGGATATGGGGGGACATTACTCCAGCCACCAGTCACCAAGCTCCTTCGCTTTGTTTCCCAGTTTCTAATATACTCCTCAAACTACAGAAACCCCAAAGCACTACTCTTCTCTCACAAAACACAAACATGAAAAATAGATTGCCTTCTATTGCCCAACCTAAGACAGTAACAGTTTGGTTAAAGCATAAATGGAGACAGACATGATTTATAAATATGTAATCATTAAGGATCAAATCATTGCTGTATCAGGGTATCAGTCTGACATAAACCCTTTCAGACAACGCTGAACCCAGCTAGAAAAAACTTCCCTCCACAATGTGTTTGCTCTTTCGTGAAAGCAAGAATCGGAATTGACTACGTTCGGTGGTAGGACATCCTGGCTTGGTCAGCTCAATCTCTGGGCCTCACAGCTGATGGTAGACAGGATGCTCCCCACTGTCAGAGTAAGCCCCTTCTGCTGATTCATGTAAATGGAGGGAAAATAATCAAATAAATAAGCAGTTTTGGTCAGCAGCTTCTCATTTGTCACTGTCTCTCTCTGCCTTACCCAGGGTCCACTTTGCAGAAGCAATATTGCCCAGCTAAATTCTTCTGTACTATGTGTCATTTTTTTAAATGACACCCTCGTAAAACATTAACAGGACACCATGACGGGATTTTGACAGGGGCTTGTTAGCAAGACAAATGACCCTGTCAGGGCAATTCTTCCCTTGTAACAGAAAGGACCAGAAAAAGGTGATGTATTACATCTGGCAAATAAATGTGTCTATAGTGACTACAGGTGCAACCCTTTAACAGAAATGTGCAATACAGTTTTTATACCAACATTTTTCATTGCTTAACACAATATCATCTCTGATTTAGGTTTCTTAATGATAAGATATCATACAATTTACTTACTCTACAATGCCCATATTATAGAATAAACAGGAGAGCAGGCTCCAGGGGGCATGAAAGCGTGATCTTTACCCTCTTTCAATAGATCTGGACCAGATAAATAAATGTGATTTCCACAAATTCGGTTTTCATTAAAATAACAGTCCGGCTCCAGACAGCCACGGGGCCCGAGCGACACAGTTCTATGCTGTTTCCTAATGATACTACGGTATTATAAATGCCCATCAGTACGTTTTTGCAATTCCATTTTAAAAAATGTTTCAGATGTAATTATCATTTTCAGCAATTTGTAGTTAATGTAAAAAACAATAACACAAACAACCCTAATAGCCCCCAGAATATTTTAACCCGCAGCGCTATTCATTGGGGACTGGAACGAATCCCTTGCCAACATTTGGTGAAATGGTTATGTTTATGGCCAACACAATGCAGACCAACATGTCAAGCCTGCTCCAAGGGCTGCCCTTCACTGGAGTATGTGCATTAACTAAATCAATTTAAAAGATGACTGGGTTCCTTGCCTTTGCAATAATAGAATTTGAGCTTTGAGGGTCACCAGGGTTCAGGGCAGAATCCAGTAATTCTGTTACGGTTGCCATGACTAGACTGTGGGCTGTCAATTAACCAATGAGAAAAACAAAACCCCGTCAATGGCTTCGACAATTTAAGAGGGAAAAGAAAAGAAGGAAGCGATAATAGAATTCAAATATGATCACATTATTATAAAAATGTACTTGTTTTTCCATTCCTGATGGAATTATAAAGCCCTAAATAAACATAACATTCCAATTGCTGAAAAATGGATAAGCTTGTTGTGTCATTATACCAGTAATACAATAATATTTTTTAGCATGAACAAAAACATATGTAATTAAATACAAAATGGTGGCCAAAATGATTTCAGTGGGACAGTTTCTTACCAACACGAAAAATACAAAAACAAAAACACACTAAATGCATTCATCCTGTATATCACTAACAGACCTATTCGTAAAGGACACACTTAAAGACATATACAAACAAAAATAAAATCTAGCTATAACAGAACAACATCACAGAACAATATCACCAGTGACAAAGGAGAAACGGATCTATTTTAATTAAAGAAAATATGTCACCTCAAATCTGATGTGTTACATCAGTGAATATACAAGTGACAATATTTATATGATATTCAATTGTATGAAAGAAACTTATTTTTGCTTTTTCAGGAACCTTGCTTAATATTACTTGTGAGAACCATCGATCCATATACTTTTGTGAAAACCTTACAGACCTGGTTTGTGAACAAAAGCCAGGTGACTTATGATCTACTTCAACAAAGCCTCTTAATATGTAATCATAAATTACGTGTTTATGTAAATTTTATCTATATTGAAAGTAATGAAAAAGCTGTCAGTAAGAACTATTAGGCTTACTCATGTTTCTCATAGCGGTATTAAATTGTATTAGACCTTGTTGTCTTCACTGTGTTCAGGGTTTAATGGACAACATCTTGCCATTCCTCTTTTACATGTCACTCAAAAGTTGGAAAAAGCTAAACATGTCCCTCTTTATTCTCTGTGTCTACAGGTGCAGAAGCATAGTTTATGACACAATAAACAGATTCTCTCAGAAATGTTTCCAACACTTGAGACTTAAATGTAAGTTATGGGCCCATCTTACATAATGGAACCTTTTTTCTTCTAGAAAAGCCCTATAAAATATATTGTGCTCCAGCTTGTGAGAGTGTCAAAAGATGACAGTTCAGATGACAGTCACCAAGCTCAGAGATCCATGTGGTGTCCAGTAGTAGAGGTGGTGCTGGGGATTTTTACTGACTTCCAATTTTTTCATAGCCTCATTCATTTTTCTCCCATTTTTCCGCAGACAAAAGTTTTTTTTTTTTATTTTCCAATCCACACTATTCATACTTCATTCAGACACACTGCTTCAGACAGACAGCTTCAGACACACAGTTAAATAAATGAATAAAATTGACATTTTAAAATAGAAAGCTTTCCAAGCCCCCAGTTTATTTCTGGTTTCATGTAAACCACACATACACAGGGTCTTTCATGGTTATTAGAAGTAGACACATTTCAGCTTCCATTACTTGATTTACTATTAGCCTGGTGTTTCACTAATACAAACAATTTCTAAACCTTCTGATCTCTTACCGTCAGCGCTGTGTTCTACCGTCCAATGTCTCAGTTCAGTGCTTCCCCAAACCTCTCTGCTACAATGAGCCCTGTCCCTCATATTGTGTCATTTCCATAAACACACCTGACAGATATTACAAAGTAGCAAAACAAGTAAACCCTGCTGTGTTAAAACCGGAATTATAATGAGTGATTGAGAGAGGCCTGCAGAGCCTCGCTACCCACCTCAGATGGCCCTTGACTTGATTAAAGCCATGCTGCATAAATTGCCACTGAGGACAAAGAATCATAAATTGCTACTGAGGACATGGAGAGCAGGTGGTCTTTATTCTTCCCCCTTTTTACTGAGCAGAAGTACCACAGGAGGTAACATCAGGATCCCATACCTTAAATTGGATGGTACTTACTATTGATTATATTAATTGCAGCACAGTCGGAGAGCATGGTCATTGTTAATCAGTTCACTGTAATCTATAAATAGAATCAGGTATAAATGGGTCTTGTAATGCGTCATATTTAAAAATGTGGTTATTTTCGGTTAAACAAACGCATTTGGCAACATTAGGAAAATGTGTATTATTTACATGGAAACATTTACTAAGATTTATTTTTGTATTATTATGAGAATGTTTTAATAATAATGGTATTTTTTCTGAATGAAGAAGTTTTTAAAAATGAAAATAGGGGGTTCTATACAAGATTCAACACATTCCTCATTACCAACAGTAAAATAAAACTGGCGACCCTCTGAGTGCCTCTGGTGGCACCATGTTCTCCCTGTCATGTGTCTGGCCTGGGTTTCCTTCTTCTCCAAGCGACTTGAGGAACAACAACAGAACACACCCCTGAGTGTCCTCAGCCCCATGGATTTAACAGAAATAAGCAAAGGGTACTTCCCTGTGGACAGCTGGTGTCCCATATCACACTCTCCCTCCGTATACATCGCGCAAACTTAACTGAGTAATTACGGGAAATCATAATAGGTGGTAACAATTCCTACAGCGCCCAGTTGCCCAGCTTCCTGAAATTCCTGAATTTCCTTATATCTTCCTCTCTTCCCTATATTCCTTCCCTCTATCTCAACCCATGACATTGACTTCTTTAGCTTTGAATCCCTTTTCCCCTGAAAAGAAAAAACACATAGTAACAAATAATCAAATAATCAACCACTTATTAATA